>JAHPZR010024935.1:52500-120000 GCA_019787425.1 Platygyra sinensis
CTTATGCTAGCGCTGTTCCGTGATGAAACATCTACAATTTCAATTCAATTTTGAAAAAATTAATCTGTGGAGTAAATGATAATCTTCTTGTCCACGATAGAGGAATGGAAGCTGATGGAGTTAAATACTGATGATATTCACATCCTTCTAAAGTGGGATACCTGGTAATTATTTCTTCCGATAACTCGGTTTTTTTTTTGATATTTTATTTTTCTGTTATGTTTTCTACCCGGTATAAATAAAACTGATGGATCCCACATCATTAGATCGATAAAATAAACAAGATCAGCGAAAATGAAACATCGTCAGTTCAATAAATTTTCAAACATTTAGAAATTCGCTTCCATTTCTTTTTTCGCAACTACTTATAATCGGGCGTGTCTTTTGCATCTTCTAATCCTTTTTGTCGTAAGTTTTCTTTGTCAGATGAGTTTTTTTACATTCACTACGTGGCTCTTCCTGCATTGGCGGTTCGTGTTTATCGTTCAATGTCTGATTTCCTTGTTTCACCACCAAATTGTCGTTGACTCCAGTCCCTCCTAATCCAAAGATTTTCCTTTCAAGTTCTTCAGCTTGTACATTCGGTTTTCGCGACAGTAACTGAATGAAAGCTACGCGAAAATGTCTTATTCTAACAGCATAAATCAAGGGATTAAACAATGAATTCAAAACTGACAGTAGGCTAATAGTATACAAAGCAGTAATCGTTATATTGGGAGGAATTCTTTCCTTGAGGGAGGTCAGAATAATAACACAGATATTTGTTGGAAAATAACACAGTAAAATAACTAGCAGTACAATAACAGTCGTGTAAAAAGCTTTCCTGTTCTTGAGTAAATTCATCTTGGCTTCTAAAGAAACTTGGTTATCAGCAATTTGTTTTATGTTGCGACGGATCTCTTTGTATATAGACACATTGAAGTAAACGGGGAGAATGATAAGCAACGTTTCAGAAACTAGTAGAATTGATGTGGGCAAAATGTCTTCGCTGGAAAGGATGATCACTGCTGCCCACGCCAGAGCAGATGCTATGATGATTCGAGCTTCAGTGGCCAGGCTCTCGTATAAGAAGGGGTGTTTTATCGCAACATAACGCTCGGCGCTCATCAAAACCAAATGATGGAAGGAAGACAGTAAACATATTATTGATACAGTGTTTGATAGTTCATTTATTGTACAAAACGTGAGGTAACCACTGAGAAGTAAACTTGCGATTGCAATGTAGAGTGGTTGAAGAACAAGTCCAACTGCAAGGTCAGTTGTGGATAAGCAGGCAATTGCTATGTTAGATTTGGTGCGAAGCTGTGTTTTGGTTTTCACTGCAACCATCACCAGGATGTTGAGCACAATTATGAGAGGACAGGTGAGAGCATTCACAACGATTCTGGCAATTAACACAGCACGTACATCAGGAGAACTGTTTGCGAGATTTTGTAGATGTAGACACGGACTGGAAGTAGAAAATGTGGTGTTGAATAAAGTGTTTTTCATCTTTGCTTGATTGTGACTCGCCAAGGCTTCTTATTTTTGCGTTGTCCAGATGATTTTCTGAGCTGTGTTTTCTCTCTGCTAGTTTTCTAGTTTCCTTATCATTCGTATAAAAGTGGAATTGCTTGGTATTGTATCATTTTCCCTTAGTTTGAAAAAAAAATCACCTGATTATATTTTAATGAGCTAATTTGCATATATTTCTTTGGCAAACTATAGTTCAGCACACGTAAGCGAAATTTATGACGCACACAGAAGAAATATTTCTAACGGACAGTATTCAGTAGATGTATAATATGAGCTAATTTTAAATCGCTAAGGGCATATCGCAAGAGGTCTTTCATGGTGGCAAACTTTTTGTTCATTTAACACTTTAAGGTTACCGGATACCCTAAGGGGTGTCCGCGTCCAAGCAATGTAGCGGGTTTAGTTTAAACTGTAGATATCCAAACCCTTATATCAAATTAAAGCTTGCAGACCTGGCTATCCAACTATACCGATAATTTTGGTTGAATTTTTCACGACTTCTAAATGCGTGCGTCCGAATCACGTTTTCAAAGCTACAAGTCAAATCGAATTTTACCTTTCGCTAATTTAATCTGTTCCTCAGTTTTCGGGCTCAAAGCGCCAAAAAAGCATGTGTGCGTTTTCCCAAACTCAGTTACAATGAAAAGTTATAGAGGGTTTTCGAAAATAGTATTAGAAAAATGTAAAGTGCTTGTACAAAAATCGCTCTAATCGAAAAAAATATATATATATTTCGAAAGAAAAAATTCACAGACACATTTTTCTTGTTTATATGTCTTAATCTATCCACAATCAAAATTTGGGGGCAATCGGACGAATTCGTTATGGGTTTTAGCTATTTCTCTGCCTATATTTCATATTCTTCAACGATTCCTCTTTTAATTTATATTAGAGATTTCATTTTCATTATTACTTAAGCCGATAATCGAAATTTGAAGAACATTACCGATCACAAGGTATACGGTAACCTTAAGCACTGTTCTTTCCTTGGCGTCTGAGCTAGCTAACAGCTGATATTCATGGGTTTATCGAGGTTTTGTGATTTAAAATTTTCTCTGACATCTCGTCACCTCAAGTGCCATTGTTTTCCAAAAAAAGAAATATTCTTGTTCCTTGGTTCATTTTCTCTTGTAATATTGTTTAAAAAAAATCCGCATTGCCTTTGAAGTTTTGCGTTCCTCAGTCGATACACAGAACTGTTTTTTTTGCAGCCATACAAACAGCTTGCAAGAAACTGGTTGTAAACTCTTATTTTCCTCATGAACTTATTTTTTTGCAGTTACTTTTAGAATTGATGCGTCCGCGAAATGTTTGCGTGTATCGCTTAGCCCAAGATACACTCAGTCAGAAAAAAATGGTTACACCGAACGGAAATTCAATGACATATACATATTCAAGTTGCAGTTTGAAAAGCTCTAATGAAGAGAAGTTTTGAGTGCTGGTGATTTTTGACTGAATACTAATTTTGTCAACGGTTACACTGCAATTTTCTCGTCTGCTCTCTCTGCAGTTTTCAGCTAAAAATAGTGCAAGGTTAAAACAATTTTGGTAGGTCGCATTTTTTTCTTTTTTTTTTCTTTAAAAAAGTTACAAGCTACAGATAAACTAAAATGAAAACGGAATCGACTCAAATCAAATACAATTAGCATATTTACTTATTTTTAAATTATTTTTTCATAATCATTCAAACAGATGTGAGATGAGCGATCTCTCCCAGACAGGGTAACAAGACTTTCCTGAAAACTCTGTCTGTTTGCTCGAGGTGTCCTTCTAGGAAAGCTCTGTTTTGCTTGACTGGCTAACTGACGTGTGAAGACCGCGAAACTGGCTTTTAACGTTACCTGCCTCTGGTGACCATCAGTAGTAGAGAGCAAAACAACAGCCTTATTTTAGACATTGAAAATCGGCCCTTATTAGTTAGCATTAAAACGAGACGTACGTAGTTGTTTTACATAGAATAAACTAAAATCTACTATAATTAGCGGATTTTCTAAAATCCTTTGATTGCTGTCAAACAACTGTGAGCAGAGTGCTCAATCCCGCTCGCGCTGAAATTGTTCAGTCGATGGATGTCTTTAAAAATTTTACTGTTGTCAGATAATATTTCGTTTAAGAGATAAAGCGTGTGGAAAACTACCCTGATTTTGAAAAATTGGCGCACCGTCCAGAATTATTTACAGGGGGTAAAATAGTAAAGGTGAGTCAACGGAGGCAAACGAATGAGCAAAGAGCTAACTGAACACATTAAGTATGTTTTATGAGTTTACCTGCCCATAAAGCTAAGTCTACAAGCACAAGTCAAAGTATGCACATATAACTCCTTTAATAAGTCAACTGAACTTTATTTTTAATGTTTCTAAAGAAAATTTAAACATTTTATGATTCACTAAATTTCAGTGATTGTGGTTTCGTTTCTTGATAACGATTATGCGATAGTTCCTTCTCATTGGTCAGCTCGTCAACAGTGATTCTGTCTTTCGGTTCGTTTAAGTTTGTTAATATTACTGCCAGTGATCTGGATCTCTGGGCATTCCTGTGTCGCATTTTGATTACTTTTAGTTGGTAACACGAAATAGTTTTTATTCAGTGAGCTTGATCGCACGATTTTACCACCGATATGACATCGAGATCTTCCAAGTTTCGTAGTGTTCTTCGGTAATTCATTTTGCGTTAAACGCCTTTCCCTTCATGAGGCATTTTCAATCTGTTACTGAACTGTTTCAATTAGCTGGTTGCGCTGTTATGTGAATATCTAGTCGCTTGCTACCCTCGATGGAGCTGACATGGGCCTTTCCTCCACCGATTCGCTCCACCTCTTTCGGAAGGTGTGTAAATCCATCATGGCACCGAGAGATTCTGACCTTAACAATCGATGCCCTCTTTGCCCGTTTTGAAGCTTTTCAACATCTAGCGATGCTACGGTATAGTGACGTTGACTAATGGGATGCACTGTGCAAGCTGCTGATCTATTTCGGAAGCATAATAGCTCCAATGTAGCTTCCCTTAAGCGGCGGTTTCTATACCAGTACAATAGGGGGTTGAACAGAGAGTTTAACTGAAGTATTGTTTCTGCCCATCGCATAGTGGAAATAAGGCGGAAAAAGGGTGAAGCTCCATGAAAGAGATGGACGCAGGAGATCGGCAAAGTTGAGACACCAACGAAAACTGTTAACCAGAAAGTCGTGTAAGCGACCTTGCTTTCAAGCTTTCCTTTGGCTAGAACATTTACTGGGCGGATGCGCGTTCGGTTCCAATTTCGAAGTGCGAGATAAGCCTTGACATAAAAGTATGCTATGAGTGATATGCAGAAAAACAAGAAAATGCTCATAATGACATCTACAACTAATTTAACTTCATAACGAACGCTAACAGCTTCCATCATAACTAATGGAACAACCATTAGTACTGTCAACAGCCATGCAACTCTTGTGTACTTGTTTACACGGTCTGTCGTAACAAAAGCCTTGTACTCTCTCCATTTCGTTATGGCCACATACCTCTCCCAAGCAATTAGAAGCAAATGAAAAAATGACGCACCACAAACAGTATACAGTACAGAGGCACTTATGAAAAACATCGTACAGATAATATCCGCAACTAAAACTCTCTGGATAACTAACCCGTCTAACGTGATAGACAGTGGCATAGATACAGCACCCACCAAAAGATCAGCTAAGGCCACGCTAGACAGCAGGATGTTTGAATTCTTTTTTAATTCCCTTCTCGTCTTCACTGCTATTATCACTAACAGGTTTAACAAAATTGTAACGGGACAGGCAATGGTTGTGATGGCAAATATAACCTTAAAAGTAGCTGTGTCATGTAAGTCCCAGATGAATTGTGGCGCCTCCGAGCAATAAAACACTGACATGGTGGTATCTTTGGAAGAATTGTCGAGTGATTCGGTATTCTTCACTGTCATGATCGATACTCCTCGCGCGTTTAAATGGATGATGGCAGAGAACAATTTCGCCTGACTGCTCGATTCTGGTCTGTTTCTGTGTTACTCTGTCTTCTTGCGCACAGAACTCCACCGGCCTTGACACTTACCCGACCGAGTGGAAAATATATAGTTTTCTGATAGCTTAACGTTGCTTCTCAATCTTTATGTCGAATCTTGCTACTTTTGTGACGTCAGTTTTCTTTTTAAATTATGGGTAGACTTCCGTTTAAGACCTTTTAAGGGCAATCAATTTTCTGGCAGTTCTTAGTTTTTCCGTCTTTCTGTTTAAAGCCCACTAAGCCAGGCACCTGTTGTGAACAGTGAGTGAGTTTTGTTCAATGGCATATTCGTTTACTTCCGCCATTTAATTTCTACATACTTTTGCCTCAAAGCATACCCTAAAGAATACCTTTTAAAAATGTTGAATGCTTTTTTTTTTCTTTTTATGTACAATAATTAATTGGAAGATCAGAACCGATATAATCGTCGGTTAAGCAATTTAATCCCGGCCCCGGCAATTTAATCCGGGCACATAGAATTTTATGAAAGAATAAAAACGCAATTTACCGTTTGCAAACATCTGCATTAGTTCTGGAGATATTTAACTTTGCAAAATGTTGTTTAAAATATGCAAATAATATTTTCTTGTAGCTTAACGTTGTTTTTCAATCTTTATGTCGAATCTTGCTATTTGAGTGACGTCAAATTTTTCTTTTTAAAATGCGTGTAGTCTTCCTTTTAAGAGCAGTGAATTTCTTGGTAGTCTTTCTGTTCAAAGCCCACTAAGCCAGGCACCTGTTGTGAACAAAGTGCACCGAGTACATATTCATTTACTTCCGCCATTTAATTCCAATATTCTTTTACCTCAAAGCACGCCCTAAAGAATACCTTTTAACTGTTGAATAGTTTTTTCGTTTTTATGTACAATAATTAATTGGAAGATTGAAACCGATATAATCGTCGGTTAAGCGATTTAACCCCAGCTCCGACTAGCGCTAATCGCGGTTTTGAACTACCAGGCCCAGGGGACAGTAGTGGCAGAATTCCATAGTGCAACAGAGAATTCCATGAAAGAATAAAAACGCCGTTTACCGTTTGCAAATATCTACGTTAGTCCCGGAGATATTTTTAAAGTTTGAAAAATGTGTAAAATATGCAAATGAGAGAGTTGATAACGTCATACACTCAACCCAATATCATTTCAAGTATATAAATAGAGCTCTCTTGGCCAATTTACAGCGCAGACCATTGACACTTGGCAGGCTAATAGTTCTACAGGAATCACACCTGCGGTTATAAAATTTCTGTTCCCATTGCAACGCGCTCTTTTTCAGTCCCCACTCACTTGATTTCAACATGTTAGTGATTTCCAGCTCGAAAAACGCTAAACGGTGCTATAAACTCGACCTAACATATTTATATGCCTGCTGGATCATACATACGAGGCACTATTTGCAAATATGAAAATGAAACACTGAAGGTGATTTTCGAAATGGCAGCCAAATTATGGAGTTAAATACTGATAATATTCACATCCTTCTAAAGTGGGATACCTGGTAATTATTTCTTCCGACAACTCGTTTTTTTTATATTTTATTTTTCTGTTATGTTTTCTACCCGGTATAAAAGAAACTGATGGATCCCACATCATTAGATCGATAAAATAAACAAGATCAGCGAAAATGAAACATCGTCAGTTCAATAAATTTTCAAACATTTAGAAATTCGCTTCCATTTCTTTTTTCACAACTACTCATAATTGGGGGTGTCTTTTGCATCTTCTAATCCTTTTTGTCGTAAGTTTTCTTTGTCAGATGAGTTTTTTTACATTCACTACGTGGCTCCTCCTGCATTGGCGGTTCGTGTTTATCGTTCAATGTCTGATTTCCTTGTTTCACCACCAAATTGTCGTTGACTCCAGTCCCTCCTAATCCAAAGATTTTCCTTTCAAGTTCTTCAGCTTGTACATTCGGTTTTCGCGACAGTAACTGAATGAAAGCTACGCGAAAATGTCTTATTCTAACAGCATAAATCAAGGGATTAAACAATGAATTCAGAACTGACAGTAGGCTAATAGTATTACAAAGCAGTAATCGTTATATTGGGAGGAATTCTTTCCTTGAAGGAGGTCAGAATAATAACACAGATATTTGTTGGAAAATAACACAGTAAAATAACTAGCAGTACAATAACAGTCGTGTAAAAAGCTTTCCTGTTCTTGAGTAAATTCATCTTGGCTTCTAAAGAAACGTGGTTATCAGCAGTTTGTTTTTTGTTGCGACGGATCTCTTTGTATACAGACACATTGAAGTAAACGGGGAGAATGATAAGCAACGTTTCAGAAACTAGTAGAATTGATGTGGGCAAAATGTCTTCGCTGGAAAGGATGATCACTGCTGCCCACGCCAGAGCAGATGCTATGATGATTCGAGCTTCAGTGACCAGGCTCTCGTATAAGAAGGGGTGTTTTACCCCAACATAACGCTTGGCGCTCATCAAAATCAAATGATGGAATGAAGACAGTAAACATATTATTGATACAGTGTTTGATAGTTCATTTATTGTACAAAACGTGAGGTAACCACTGAGAAGTAAACTTGCGATTGCAATGTATAGTGGTTGAAGAAAAAGTCCAACTGCAAGGTCAGTTGTTGATAAGCAGGCAAGTGCTATGTTAGATTTGGTGCGAAGCTGTGTTTTGGTTTTCACTGCAACCATCACCAGGATGTTGAGCACAATTATGAGAGGACAGGTGAGAGCATTCACAACGATTCTGGCAATTAACACAGCACGTACATCAGGAGAACTGTTGGCGAGATTTTGTAGGTGTAGACACGGACTGGAAGTAGAAAATGCGGTGTTGAATAAGGTGCTTTTCATCTTTGCTTGATTGTGACTCGCCAAGGCTTCTTATTTTTGCGTTGTCCAGTTGATTTTCTGAGCTGTGTTTTCTCTCTGCTAGTTTTCTAGTTTCCTTATTATTCGTATAAAAGTGGAATTGCTTGGTATTGTATCATTTTCCCTTAGTTTGAAAAAAAAATCACCTGATTACATTTTAATGAGCTAATTTGCATATATTTCTTTAGCAAACTATAGTTAATTGTTTGGTAAATTTTTACCTTCAGCACACGTAAGCGAAATTTATGACGCACACAGAAGAAAGATTTCTAAATCGCTAAGGGCATATCGCAAGAGGTCTTTCATTTTTTGTTCATTTAACACTTTAATGTTACCGGATACCCTAAGGGGTGTCCGCGTCCAAGCAATGTAGCGGGTTTAGTTGCCCCCGCAGGGTTTTTGGCCCCAGAGGGCCAAAAACCCGAGGAGGCACCTTAGGACTCCCCGCGTAATAGAGAGAGAAAAAGAGAGAATGTAGGTATTTCCGGTATATAGCCGCAAAAAATCTCGATTTGATCGCTTGTACGCCCGCAAGGTATCGACGTTTTTCCCGCAAACGCTCATGGGAGGCCAGCAAAGGGACACGGGCGCGAGGACTTGCGGGATCGGCGTCTTTGCCACGAGCTTTGTCTTTGGTTCAGATCTCGAGTTCAAGCGTCCCTGAAAAGCGTTTGTATTTGCCGGCCTCCATTACTATTTCAGCGCGATCAAATAAGTTCGCTTCGAAATAGCCGAGATTATGATCTAAAACAAATTGAAAACGCTTTCAGAGATCCTGAAGATGGATTTTGGGGGAAAAACAGCTCAGAGAGTCCTGAAGTATACTAGATCGAAATTCGAGGCCAGTGTGATTCATTTGCGACTTAAGGTGGCCGAACACAGTTTTCGCGCGTGCTTTTGCTGATGCAATTCAGCACGTGCACAAGGCTTTCAAAACAACAAGCATGCCGTCAATAGAGCGATCATTTTATTTACTCAACACCCGCGCTATCTGTGTTATTTTTCTCTATAATTGAACGCAGTGTATTGATGGCTTTAGTCTTTTATTACAAAGATATGTTGGAAAAGGTAACGATGCAAAGAACCCAGCAATTTTCAGCTTTTGTTTGTTACCGAAGGAACCCAGTTAAATGCGGCGCATGCGTAGTAAGTCGAAAAAATTGCGACTGAGTGAAAAATTGACTTTCGGAGATACGCCTATTTCTCGAGAACCACTCATTAGAATTTCACGAAATTTAGAGCGAAAATACTTTAGGAAATAAGTAACTGGAGGATTCAAAAAAATTAAAATTTAACAAAGGAAATTCAAGATATGCCAGTGAACCTTCAACGAGGGATAATTAAAGATCTGTTTGTTAAATTATTATTAAAATAACGCTAACATCTGAGTATCGTTACAAGCTTGTTGCATGCAAATTATAAAGAAAATCTAATGACTAGATTTTCTGCAAATAAACAAAACCGATTTTAAACGCCTGTTTATAATTAATCATGTTGCCATGGCAACGGCACATACGACAGTCTAATTATCAAAAAGTTGAAGCTTGTGTTGTTATCTTGCTTGCTGCCATTTTTGGCGACCAAAGGATCAAGGGTTTTAGAAGCAAAGGTAAATGAAACAGAGGTATCAAAAACTGTGTTCAGCCACCTTAATAGCTAAATCAGTACAGTACCTTCCGATCGTCAGAATTACCCAACGATAACAATAAGGTGACAGGCCTGCGCGACTCCCATTCACGTGTAGTAGCCGCTTAGGAAGTTTTGCCCCTTTTGTATGGTACGATCGGAGGATCTTTGAATATTTCGCTAAGCACTAATCCTGTGTTTTCAGGGAGACATTTCGTCGGAGTAAAGCCGTTAGAGGTCATATTTCTGTGTGGCTTCCGCTGTTATCCGCTTGTAATTTGCAGAGTTTTACACCTCTGTTTTTTTGCCAGTTTTTTTCTCTTGATATTGCAAGATATGTTTTAGGTTCTCTCAAATGTTCGCTCTGGAGGAATAAAGTTTGAAATATTCCTTTGGCATCTCGTTTATTTGGATGGCTTATTTTCACAGAGTAATCTTACAGCAGGGATCCAAATGTAAATGTTTTGCGGCGTTTTCATTGAGGACAAAAAGCTTGACTCTAATTTGCATATATGGCGACTGTAACGCGATACTTTTGTTTACATTTCACTTCTGTTGTGCTTTCGAGATACGTTTGCTCTTACACTCTTTTCTTTTCTAAGGATGTTATTTTTCCGGCCCAGACTGAATATTCTTATTTTTCTGCCGATTTTAGGCTGAAAATATTCTTGTGTTATTATTACATTATAGCTTATGGCATTTTCCTTTTATTTAGAATTTATTAGGCTATCAAGTACAAGTGTTTGGTTTCTGGATCTGGATCGCGTTCAGCACATTGTGCATGTACGCTGGACACCACTTTTCGTAGCGAGGCCAAGATGTCACGTCAAAATATATTCTTATATAAAAAAGAGTTCATATCAAGACAATTGGTTTGTTTTAGTATCTGAATAGAACAATAACGTTCAATATTATTGTTTCAATGAGCAGAAATATAAGAAAGCGGGGGCAGGTTTAGTGATAACTATTACTAGTTTAAACTGTAGATATCCAAACCCTTATATCAAATTAAAGCTTGCAGACCTGGCTATCCAACTATACCAATAATTTTGGTTGAATTTTTCACGACTTCTAAATGCGTGCGTCCGAATCACGTTTTCAAAGCTACAAGTCAAATCGAATTTTGCCTTTCGCTAATTTAATCTGTTCCTCAGTTTTCGGGCTCAAAAGCGCTAAAAACAAAATTTGTGCGTTTTCCCAAACTCAGTTACAGTGAAAAGTTATAGAAGGTTTTCGAAAATAGTATTAGAAAAATGTAAAGTGCTTGTACAAAAATCGCTCTAATCGAAAAATATATACATATATTTCGAAAGAAAAAATTCACAGACACATTTTTCTTGTTTATATGTCTTAATCTATCCACAATCAAAATTTGGGGGCAATCGGACGAATTCGTTATGGGTTTTAGCTATTTCTCTGCCTATATTTCATATTCTTCAACGATTCCTCTTTTAATTTATATTAGAGATTTCATTTTCATTATTACTTAAGCCGATAATCGAAATTTGAAGAACATTACCGATCACAAGGTATACGGTAACCTTAAGCACTGTTCTTTCCTTGGCGTCTGAGCTAGCTAACAGCTGATATTCATGGGTTTATCGAGGTTTTGTGATTTAAAATTTTCTCTGACATCTCGTCACCTCAAGTGCCATTGTTTTCCAAAAAAAAATATTCTTGTTCCTTGGTTCATTTTCTCTTGTAATATTGTTTAAAAAAAATCCGCATTGCCTTTGAAGTTTTGCGTTCCTCAGTCGATACACAGAACTGTTTTTTTTGCAGCCATACAAACAGCTTGCAAGAAACTGGTTGTAAACTCTTATTTTCCTCATGAACTTATTTTTTTGCAGTTACTTTTAGAATTGATGCGTCCGCGAAATGTTTGCGTGTATCGCTTAGCCCAAGATACACTCAGTCAGAAAAAAATGGTTACACCGAACGGAAATTCAATGACATATACATATTCAAGTTGCAGTTTGAAAAGCTCTAATGAAGAGAAGTTTTGAGTGCTGGTGATTTTTGACTGAATACTAATTTTGTCAACGGTTACACTGCAATTTTCTCGTCTGCTCTCTCTGCAGTTTTCAGCTAAAAATAGTGCAAGGTTAAAACAATTTTGGTAGGTCGCATTTTTTTCTTTTTTTTTTTTCTTTAAAAAAGTTACAAGCTACAGATAAACTAAAATGAAAACGGAATCGACTCAAATCAAATACAATTAGCATATTTACTTATTTTTAAATTATTTTTTCATAATCATTCAAACAGATGTGAGATGAGCGATCTCTCCCAGACAGGGTAACAAGACTTTCCTGAAAACTCTGTCTGTTTGCTCGAGGTGTCCTTCTAGGAAAGCTCTGTTTTGCTTGACTGGCTAACTGACGTGTGAAGACCGCGAAACTGGCTTTTAACGTTACCTGCCTCTGGTGACCATCAGTAGTAGAAAGCAAAACAACAGCCTTATTTTAGACATTGAAAATCGGCCCTTATTAGTTAGCATTAAAACGAGACGTACGTAGTTGTTTTACATAGAATAAACTAAAATCTACTATAATTAGCGGATTTTCTAAAATCCTTTGATTGCTGTCAAACAACTGTGAGCAGAGTGCTCAATCCCGCTCGCGCTGAAATTGTTCAGTCGATGGATGTCTTTAAAAATTTTACTGTTGTCAGATAATATTTCGTTTAAGAGATAAAGCGTGTGGAAAACTACCCTGATTTTGAAAAATTGGCGCACCGTCCAGAATTATTTACAGGGGGTAAAATAGTAAAGGTGAGTCAACGGAGGCAAACGAATGAGCAAAGAGCTAACTGAACACATTAAGTATGTTTTATGAGTTTACCTGCCCATAAAGCTAAGTCTACAAGCACAAGTCAAAGTATGCACATATAACTCCTTTAATAAGTCAACTGAACTTTATTTTTAATGTTTCTAAAGAAAATTTAAACATTTTATGATTCACTAAATTTCAGTGATTGTGGTTTCGTTTCTTGATAACGATTATGCGATAGTTCCTTCTCATTGGTCAGCTCGTCAACAGTGATTCTGTCTTTCGGTTCGTTTAAGTTTGTTAATATTACTGCCAGTGATCTGGATCTCTGGGCATTCCTGTGTCGCATTTTGATTACTTTTAGTTGGTAACACGAAATAGTTTTTATTCAGTGAGCTTGATCGCACGATTTTACCACCGATATGACATCGAGATCTTCCAAGTTTCGTAGTGTTCTTCGGTAATTCATTTTGCGTTAAACGCCTTTCCCTTCATGAGGCATTTTCAATCTGTTACTGAACTGTTTCAATTAGCTGGTTGCGCTGTTATGTGAATATCTAGTCGCTTGCTACCCTCGATGGAGCTGACATGGGCCTTTCCTCCACCGATTCGCTCCACCTCTTTCGGAAGGTGTGTAAATCCATCATGGCACCGAGAGATTCTGACCTTAACAATCGATGCCCTCTTTGCCCGTTTTGAAGCTTTTCAACATCTAGCGATGCTACGGTATAGTGACGTTGACTAATGGGATGCACTGTGCAAGCTGCTGATCTATTTCGGAAGCATAATAGCTCCAATGTAGCTTCCCTTAAGCGGCGGTTTCTATACCAGTACAATAGGGGGTTGAACAGAGAGTTTAACTGAAGTATTGTTTCTGCCCATCGCATAGTGGAAATAAGGCGGAAAAAGGGTGAAGCTCCATGAAAGAGATGGACGCAGGAGATCGGCAAAGTTGAGACACCAACGAAAACTGTTAACCAGAAAGTCGTGTAAGCGACCTTGCTTTCAAGCTTTCCTTTGGCTAGAACATTTACTGGGCGGATGCGCGTTCGGTTCCAATTTCGAAGTGCGAGATAAGCCTTGACATAAAAGTATGCTATGAGTGATATGCAGAAAAACAAGAAAATGCTCATAATGACATCTACAACTAATTTAACTTCATAACGAACGCTAACAGCTTCCATCATAACTAATGGAACAACCATTAGTACTGTCAACAGCCATGCAACTCTTGTGTACTTGTTTACACGGTCTGTCGTAACAAAAGCCTTGTACTCTCTCCATTTCGTTATGGCCACATACCTCTCCCAAGCAATTAGAAGCAAATGAAAAAATGACGCACCACAAACAGTATACAGTACAGAGGCACTTATGAAAAACATCGTACAGATAATATCCGCAACTAAAACTCTCTGGATAACTAACCCGTCTAACGTGATAGACAGTGGCATAGATACAGCACCCACCAAAAGATCAGCTAAGGCCACGCTAGACAGCAGGATGTTTGAATTCTTTTTTAATTCCCTTCTCGTCTTCACTGCTATTATCACTAACAGGTTTAACAAAATTGTAACGGGACAGGCAATGGTTGTGATGGCAAATATAACCTTAAAAGTAGCTGTGTCATGTAAGTCCCAGATGAATTGTGGCGCCTCCGAGCAATAAAACACTGACATGGTGGTATCTTTGGAAGAATTGTCGAGTGATTCGGTATTCTTCACTGTCATGATCGATACTCCTCCTTAAAATAGATGATGGGAAAGAACTTATCTCCTGACTGCTCGGTTCTAGTTTGTTTCTGTGTAACTGTCTTTTGGACAGAACTCCACTGGCCTTGACACTTGCTCGACCGAGTGGAAATATATGTTTTCCGATAGCTAAACGTTGTTTCTCAATCTTTATATCGAATCTTGCTACTTGTGTAACGTCAGATTTTTCTTTTTAAATTTTGTGTGGACTTCCTTTAAGAGCAATGATTTTTTTTGGTAGTTCTTAGTTTTTTTTCCGTCTTTCTGTTCAAAGCCCACTAAGCCAGGCACCTGTTTTGAATAAAGTGCAGGGTATGTAGTGAGTTTTGTACAATGGCATATTCATTTACTTCAGCCACTTAATTTCTATATACTTTTGCCTCAAAGCAGACACTAAAGAATACCTTTTAACTGTTGAATATTTTTATCATTTTATGTACAACAATTAATTGGAAGATCGAAGCCGATATAATCGTCAGTTAAGCAATTTAAGCCCGGCCCCGATTAACGCTAATCGCGTTTTTGAATTACCAAGCTCAGGAGACAGTAGTGGCACACAGAATTCCATAGTGACACATAGAATTTTATAAAAGAGTAAAAACTCCCTTTACCATTTAGCAAATATCTGCATTATTTCCGGAGTTATTTAATTAAAAAAAAATTGTAAAATAAGCAAATGATATTCTCCGATAGCTAAACGTTGTTTCTCAATCTTTATGTCGAGGTTTGCTACTTGTGTGACGTCAGATTTTTCTTTTTAAATTCTGTGTAGACTACTGTGTAGACTTCCTTTTAAGAGCAATGAATTTCTTGGTAGTTCTTAGTTTTTTTCCGTCTTTCTGTTCAAAGCCCAATAAGCCAGGCACCTGTTTTGAAAAGTGCACGGCATGTAGTGGGTTTTTTACTTAGTTCTTATTAACCGAGCAGGAGGTCTGTATGGGAGAATCTTGACAGCAAAATAAAAATGTGATCAACAGAATACTATTAATACTTGTTTGGAATCGGCTTAGAACAGGAGCCCATGCTTAAAGTGTATATGACATTTTTTTTTTATTTGCTCGATAAAATTTCCACAATGTACTGATAAGAATAGCAAGACAAATATTTCGATAGCGATTTTCCTTGCCGGTGTTTTAATGTATCAAAGGCGTCAAATTTCACTTCCGGTGGGGTACAAAGCCGCGAGATTTCTCCGACATTTTCTTATTTTCTTAGGTTCAAATCTCGATCCGACCAACATTCAGGGTCTTTAAGTAACTGAGGAGAAAGTGCTGGTGTGGGACGTTAAAGATCCCACACACTGTTCGGAAAGAGTAGGGGACATTGTCCACGGCGTTATGGTTAAACACTTATCCTGTTCTAGGGGAACATGTGTATCTTACAAATCTCTCTAATAAGATTGTGAACCACTATACGTGGCTGCAATTTGCTCCTAAATAAGCAGTCTGGCAAAGTCCCTCACAGAGTTTTGTGAAGCGCTCTGAGCTTCGGATAAAGCGCTTTATAAATTCCGCATATTTTTTTTTCCTTTTATTGGGTTAGTATATCATACAAGTAGAAACATTATTTCTCAGGTTCAACAAAATTAGCGAAATCAGACTCGCTAAAATTTTGAAAGCAAAGGATTAATCACAAGAACATTTTTGGTGTTATGATGCTTCCCGGAATGGTAACGGGGCAAGGAATTGTCTTGATGGCAGCATTAATCTTGAAAGAAGTTGTGTGATCTAGGTCCCAGACGAGTTGTGGCGACTCCCGTCAATGAAACACTAACCTGGTTTCGCTGGAGGAATTGGCATTTGCATTCTAGTCATGATCGATACAACCACATTTAATTGATGATTGCAGAGAATTAACTTCTTGACTGCTCGGTTCTTCTTTGGTTCTGCCGGTGATTCCTGTCTTCTTAGCTTGTCAAAACTCTGCAGGTGACTTATGGCTTAATATGGCTTTTCAATTTACATGTCGAGTGTTGCAACCGGAGCTTAGTCATAGGTTCCGTTCAGTGAGTGCCTTCTTTCTTCAATAGTAAATATAGTTTTTTTTATTTGCTTTTATTTTGTTTAAAAAAGAAGTTAATAGTGTGTATTGAATGAAACAGTAGCTTATTCGTCCGGCTTACCCTTTTGATTTGCAAATAATGGCGGTAGCTGATATGTCTTACTGAAATCGATGTAGTTCCCTCGCTGAATTTCTCTTTCGGAGACATATGTGCCAAAAAGGTTTCATATAAGACAATTCTTAAGAAATAAACTTGATTATTAACAGACGAGAGGATTTGAAATAAGCAATTCATAGCCTGAATTGAATGTTAGAGGCTCCACCCATTTTGATTTTTTTGCTTTTTGCTCACTGTCGCAGTACTGTTCGCGTTTCTCTTCGAATGTTTATTGACCGCCAAATTCCACATAATATTATGAAATCCAGGAAAAAGGTATAAGCACTAAAGTATATATAGAGTCATTTGGTTACGACGAAAATGGGAAAAATCTTTTTTTTTTTCACAATAACGGAACACGACATCAAATTACATGTATCTTTTCTTTTACAGTTTTCAAGTTAACCAATCGACGTCAGGTTTTCATGCGTCTGTCCTGTTATGGAGCATGAACTTCGTCATGACATTTTTAAAGTAGTTGTGGTCCACGAGGCGATAACCGAGAGTACTTTGGCGATGTTATGACGAAATTCATTGTCAATAACAGGACATTAAAAACTGACAACTTGTCCGCTCTCGTTCGTTGACGCGTCACATAAATGATAAATTCATTTGAATTGCTTGTACGCTTATTGACAGTAAAAATTATCCAATGAGCGAGCGAGAATTTCTGCAGTTATCGTAAAAAACGTTCTCAAAGTCAGACATAATAATACATAAAGTTAAAACAAAGAAAATCACAACCGTGACAGAGGTTTGTATACCCGGTCTGATGATTTTACTTCTCCGTTTACTCATTGAATTTTGTTTAGATTGAGAGAATATATCAAATACTTTAGACGGCGTTTCAACGACTATCGAAACAACTCAAATTTCCTCAAAATACTCGATCCGCTGCGCGTCGTATTTTCAACTCTCTTTACGGAGTCTGGATACCCCGATGAAATACTGTCTCTTATGTTTATAATATTAGTTCTAAAATTAAATACGTCTTGAAATTTTGCAATTTGCAGCTATCTAATTACACTCGGAATTTGCCAAAATGAATTTTTAGTTTTAGTTTGAGTTCCCTTGTGTTATGAGATTTCCACGCCTTTGAAAGGAGATCTTCTCTTGAAAAAGAAACATCTTGCAGTTTCTCTTATTTTTAATTTCAAATCCAAGCAATTAACCACAGTTTATCGAGCATTGTACACTCAGAGAATATTGACCGGAAATGTGTTTCGAGCAGTCCATTCATTACCCCAATATCCCCAGATATGAAAAGAAAACAAAAACACAAATGTTTTCTTTCCTTCACATTTTGCATAATATAACCATTAATAATTTGATCGATGATCACTTGATCGATGTTCTCCCTCTCTGTTTTGTTCATTTTATTGGTAAAAGTTACCCGCTCGTACATTTGCTTACATTTCTAACTTCACAACCTGAAATAGGACAATAAATATAGCAAGCTCTATGTGTCTTTTAATTTTAGTGAGTCCACTGGCCACTTCGAAGTTTCACTCACTGTATTGGATTATTATAGCGTTTGGTTCAAATTTTTGAAATGAACACCTACTGACTTTTTTTAGGTGTTCAGTTTGAGAAATCAGTTCATTCCTACATGTACCTTTATTTCAGTCTTAAAGTGCCTTTCCTTCGTTAATCCGCGATATTATTTACGACACGATGATATGCTCGATGTGATTAGTTCAAATCAATTACAATTCTTGTCAGTGAGCAACGAAGCTCAAACCCTTTTCCCTGAATTCCAAAAAAATCAATCAATCAAAATAGTCTTAATGTTTGTTCCGAACGGGAGTCATGGTCACGTTAGGAACAGAGACACGATTCGATCGAAAACGATCGTTTATTTTATTTTTTTTTACTTTTGTATCCATGTTTAAAATTCTATAATGTCACTTCAATTACTGTAGAGTCCATTTAACAATTAGATTATAAAAGAGTAATCTATTTGTCAGTAAACAAACAAACAAACAAACAAACAAATAAACAAACAAACAAGAAAAAGAAATATTATCATTCAATAACATCCTCTTCCCACTTTTTCTTTTTCTTTTACTCACTTTTCCCCCCAACTTTTTATTTTTCTCTGCTTACTATACTTATTTTAATAAAATAAATGTAATAATAATAATAACATAATAATAATGATGATGATGATGATGATGATGATGATGATAATAAAAATTAATCAATAAATATGTCTGGATTTATGAAAACGGTGCTAAAGAGCCCTACCTACCCCTGTAACCCGTTTATTACCTGGATTTATGTAAACTTTCAGGCCGCTTCCAAGCCATGAAAACGGGCGAAAATATGGAGAAAGGATGGCAATGAAAGTAGACGATATAAAGGGGACGATATAAAAATTAGAAGCAAAGTCAGTCCTTTTTTGCCTTTTTTTTACCCGTTTATCTTCCTTTCATTGTCGTCCTGGCTCTATTTTTTGCCCGTTTACATGGCTTGGAAGCGGCCTGAAAGTTTGCCGAGAAATCCAGATAATAAAAGGGTTACAGGGGTAGGGCTCTTTAGCACCGTTTTCATAATCCAGACATAAATAAATAAATAAATAAATAAATAAATAAATAAATAAATAAATAAATAAATAAATAAATAAATAAATAAATAAATAAATAAATAAATAATTTGTAACTAGTGATCGACTGGCTCGCCTAGACTAGCATAGCTATCCGCGGGCCAGTCCAACTGTAAAATGTAGATTTTTATGAAAATAAAATGATGATGATGATGATGATGATGATGATGATGACGACGTTATGATGATGATGACGTTAACCCGTCTAAATCCTCTTTAAGTGGTACTATGATCAAAAAATTATTTGCTTTTTATGTTTAGATTTTGAAAGCGTGTTCGCTACGGATGGCATGGTTCGAAATGGATTGAAACTTGAAAAAACTGACCACTTTTTTTCGAGTTTTGATGCTACGTCTTCCAAAACTCCTCAAGAAATTTATTACGGTTTGCCCTCTCTGATAATATTCATTTGATATCGTCGTCGTAGCGGTACAGAAGCATCTTGTTATGACTAAAGCCTTAAAGTAATGGTTTTAGCACAGAATTGACCTAAAACAGCAAAATCCTTGTGACAATGCTCTTTAAAATTCCGTATATAGCACTGAATTTCTTTAAAAATTTGTATTTAACCAGCCCGAATATCCTTATGGTGATTACTCAGTATTGCATTGCGGATCCCTGCTGCGCACGATTTTTGCGTGATGAGGGGCGGGCAAATGAGCGCGTGTCCGTTCCA
Organism: Platygyra sinensis; assembly: GCA_019787425.1. Classification (NCBI taxonomy): domain Eukaryota; kingdom Metazoa; phylum Cnidaria; class Anthozoa; order Scleractinia; family Merulinidae; genus Platygyra; species Platygyra sinensis. The sequence continues at coordinate 72,438 of JAHPZR010024935.1, forward strand.
ACGAAACAAAGCCCATCGCATTTCTTTTAGCAAACATGGTGACCTATAAATCTTACTGTTTTTATCAAAATAGTGCTTGGTAGAGAACATGCAGGGAAATTTTAAAAAAAATTCATCGGAAACGGTTTTTTCTGAGGAATCAAGTGAACCGAACTTACGTTTTTTCCCCTAAAAATCTTACCCCAAGAGTTAAAATTTTCTCAGCTACTGCCTGCTAGGAAAAAAAGCACTACTGATATAAGATTCCAAATTTGTCATAAATTTTAAATTGTTTCCTTTTCCTGCCCATCGTTACCAAACAGACTTGTTGCATTGACCTCACTATTAATTGGCAAGGCGTCTACCGAGGTATTTAATTCGCAAAAGATCTGTACAAGCCATGAGTGCCTATGTTAACATTTTGGAGGTACTTGGCACTTATTTTCAGTCAAATGTCGCAAAATTAAAAAACTAAAACCAAATTCATCGTGACTCTGGTCAACCACAGAGAACACAGAGAACACAGAGAACACAGAAAATCCAGTAAGCTAGTCAAAAGTCGAAATAAACATATAGCTGACACAAAAAGCAGCGAAAAGCGCGAGCGAGTCATGGGTTTGGTTTTTAGATTGGATGAAAAAGTGGTGAGGGTTTTTTTTTTAAGGTGGCCGAATACATTTTTTTGCGCGCACTCTGCTGATGCGATTCAGTGCGCGCTCATGGATTGCATAAGACAAACATGCCGTCGATTCAGCCATCATCTTATTTGCTAAATGCTCCCAGTATATCTGTGCTATTTTTCCTCAAAATTGAACGCAGTGTATTGATAGCTTTATTCCTTTATTACAAAGGTACGTTAGGAAACATATCGATGCAAAGAACCCAGCAATTCTCAGATTTTTCTCTCAAACCAAAAGAATCCATTTAAATGCAGCGCTTGCGCTGTTGCTCGAAGAGTTGTGATCGATTGCTTTGGCAAAAACGTGCCAATTTCTATCGATCCAGTCTTTAGAAATTCAAGACATTTGACAAAAAAAATAGTTCAGAAACCACGTGAATGATCTATCGCGAAAAATCTGAATTTTTAATAATACAGAAAACGATTTACGGCGAATTACGAAAATCGCTCATGTTAAAATTGTATTAGACCACGTTTGACAGAAGGGATTTTATGTCAATTCGTAGTGGGCAAACGATGAGAACAATGTAACGATTGGTTTTTTAAGCCTTGTTTTTAACCAGCCCCGTTGCCATGGCAACAGCTCACAGCCTAGCCAAAATGCGAGAATAAACACTTCGGTGGTTATCCTTGACTCTTGCATAAAACGGGCGCCAAAGCATAAATAGTTTAAAAGTAATGATGAATTAGGCATAGGCACTTTAAAACTGTGTTCAGCCACCTTAAGCGAAGAACGCAACGTAGCAAAGCTAAACCAAAGTATTCAAGTGAAAACCGCTGTAACATAGCCATTAATATAGAGAACTTTCGATGATCACGGGGACACTGTCACATTAGCGTGTTGCATTCATTTTATGATACAAGTCTAAATATAACTTAGTACTCTATAGGCACAAAGGTTTCAAGTGTTCTCGTTAGGTGAGAAAATATCACAAGTCTAGATGTATTGTTGTGGCCATTGATAAGTTTACCAACCAAACGAATGAACAACTTTGGAAACGAAACTTTAAACAGAATAAGATAAATGAATAAGGCAGCGTCAATTACACAGCAAAACTTTTTTTCGAGCTGAATGTTGATGCGAGATGCACGAATTAGCGGGAGACGCGAGGCTCGGGCAGAATTTTTGCGAAAAGCGTGTGTATAAAAAATAGTAGATTGTTGAACCCTGTTTTGCCATATCCTCAAAATCTCGTTTGAAAGGGTACCCTAGCTAACCGAGGTACCCTGTGTGTGTGTGTGTGAAGCCAACTTTGCATACGTTGTGCTTCTCGAAAATGACGGCTTCGCAATAATCACGTGATCTCCTTTATCGACCTTTTCTGTCAACACGAATCCAAAATGGCGGTCGTTGCGTTTTTAAATTCTTCCAGGGTAATGTGGACTCGGATCTGCGTGCGACTACGATACAATGCAAAGGAAAACAGCTAAAGCAGTGAAGAGGGGCACTGTAAACAAACTATCAAGGAAATATATGAATGTTGTGCCGCGTAGCACTGGGAACACAAATAGTGGAACCAGAGAATTAACTCTGAAGTGTAAATTATAGTGCTACTTAAACCCATGAATAACCCACTGGGCGTTAGCCCTAGTAAAGGGAAACAGGGAACCACACGAGGCAAAGAAAAAATCTTTTGACCTCGGTGGGAATCGAACCCACGACCTCCGGAATAGATCTACCGTTACTCTGCCGACTGAGCTACAAGGTCGCACAGAGAAAGTCGGGGACGATTTTAGATGGTGAATCGCGGCGAAGAGAAAGTAAGGGTACATATGAATGTTGTGCCGCGTAGCACTGGGAACACAAATAGTGGAACCAGAGAATTAACTCTGAAGTGTAAATTATAGTGCTACTTAAACCCATGAATAACCCACTGGGCGTTAGCCCTAGTAAAGGGAAACAGGGAACCACACGAGGCAAAGAAAAAATCTTTTGACCTCGGTGGGAATCGAACCCACGACCTCCGGAATAGATCTACCGTTACTCTGCCGACTGAGCTACAAGGTCGCACAGAGAAAGTCGGGGACGATTTTAGATGGTGAATCGCGGCGAAGAGAAAGTAAGGGTACATATGAATGTTGTGCCGCGTAGCACTGGGAACACAAATAGTGGAACCAGAGAATTAACTCTGAAGTGTAAATTATAGTGCTACTTACACCCTGTTTCCCTTTACTAGGGCTAACGCCCAGTGGGTTATTCATGGGTTTAAGTAGCACTATAATTTACACTTCAGAGTTAATTCTCTGGTTCCACTATCAAGGAAATAATCTAATTTCTCTCTATTATTAGAAAACAGTCCTAGGAAAATACGCGCACTGATTGGTTAAAAATCGCGTTTCTACTGTATAACTCGATGGAAACAGATGGAGACAGAACTAACACGAGCTGTTGACGTATTGATGGCGCGAGCAAAAAGAATTTACACTTTGACGTCCTTTGACAGTCCGTTAAGTTTTTTAGAGCCTTGTGGCCTATGGTTGCCTGACGCCAGTATCTGTAGCATGAAACGACAAGGAAGCAAAAAGAGGAGAGGAGCGCACAAAAGTTCTAAACTTCCCTCTTCCCAGAACGTTCAATCGTGGTTCCTGGGCTTGTATTAATGGTTTCCCCATCTTTCTATTTTTAGGCTTTTTTTCCGGCATAACATACATATCGGAATACGTCGAAACTTTTTTGCAATTTCTTTAGAATGGAGATTCATTTTCGCAGTGCTAGGAACCTATCACTGCTTTCCTCGCTTCCGCATACATTTTTACCCACTGTCCCTCCAGATTAATTGTTTGTGGTGTATATTATCTCACTGTTTTCATATATACTAAAACAATTTTGCACCGAAGTGGAGGTGGCTATCGCTGGATATTTACCGAGCTGCGAAGAGGTAAATATCCACCGCTAGCCACCCCCACTTCGTGAATAGTTGTTAACAAGTCTAAGCGGGCCCAGCCATAACAGCCCATTACCACCGCTAGCGCGACTCACAGGCGCGGTCAAACACTGCAAATTATTTATAAATGTTTTCCTTTTTCTCGTCGTGGTGTTTTCTAAACTGAAGCAATTGAAATTATGTTCTCCGTGTTTCTATCGAGTTATAGAAACATGCTAAGCCCCACAAATTCTGTAGTTATTCCCCGGGACCTCGTGCCGAATTTTAATACATCGAAATTTGTCTATTAAACTCATGTAAGTGGCAAAGTGCAACACACTCGAGTAAACGATATCTACAAAAAAAAAAAGTGAAGAAGATTTTTCTGGTATAAATCAAGGAAAACCAAGATGAACATCACTTCATTCAACACCGCATGGTCTGATTGTGGTTTCTCCCTTTCTGGTGTAAATCCCACTCGTCTGTTTTTTTGGCCACAACTAACTTAACCCCGTTGGTATAGTTGTTCACCCTTTACTTATTACTGCGGCAAGTTTAATTCTCAAAGGTGAGCCCATATTTTCTACTTTAATAATAATAGGCCAAAGGACAGGTCGATTGAAAAACGACTTAGTATTCAACCTACGAATCTCGCTAGGATTTAGATTCATTAGCTTTGTGTCATACTGTCAGAAATATCCCAAGCAGAATATGTAAGAGAGCGTCAAAAGTCAAAAAAAGACATTTTTAAAACATGACGGTCGTATAGTTTACATTCTCTCGAATATGCAGAATGTGGCTATTTCACGTTGTTGTTTTGTGACCTTTTGAAAACAACCCCAAAGAAATGAACAAGTAATTATAACACACGGTTATACAGCCATTGTACTCGTTGCGTTGCCGTGAAAGTTTGCTTTATTTATTACAAGATAAAACTGCTCAAAGGGCAGAAAACATCTGTGCTATGAAACAAAACCAATTGCCGAAAACATTCAAAATGACTTTCCCGCGATTTCGTCTCAGTTAGTTTCGAGATAGTACCTTCTGCTGTCCACGCATCGCGCGAGTAATATCCGCAGAAGAACCTTACCATGTCTAACCTTATAAGGACAAGCTTGGTTAGAAGACCCATATGGGGGATTCACTCTCCTACTTTGACAATCTTTTATTATAATTCATCGATATTCTGCTTTTCTCTCTTACAAAAAAAAATATTTTTAGTTGACTAACTTTCCTTTGCTCCAATATCTTGGCTTAAGTTTTGAAACACACTTTGCTAATTACTGACTACTTTATCTAGAGCATTTAAAAAAATGCTTGTTTCGAGGTAAGTAATGTTTTCTTAACTGATAAATGACCCTTAGCTTGAGCCATGTCTAATTCACGCAACTTAATGCAATGTTTGTTTTATTATAAATATTTGCTTCAGTTATACAGACAGGATCTAATCTAAAAAGCTCCCCCGGCAAAAAAAAAAAAAAAAAAACTATCCGAACCAGGTCGATATAAAGGTCGTTCACATAATTTCTTCATGTGGAAGTTCTGGGTTCTTTTACAATAAAATCATGATACTGACAGATCAGGAATGTTTGCTTCACATAATATATAGAAGAGTAAGTTCCGTGTCGTCAGCTCACCATCGTTCAAGCGTACCCAAAAAATACTTCTATACTATCTCCAAGGGATGGATGTTATTGGTTTTATGAAAAGCTTTTATGAAGCTAGAGTTATCGATATCGCTGTTCTATGCCAAAATAACTCAGATTTAGGCATTTTGTCTTTGGCAATACGACGAGACTGACGCGAAAGTTTCAGCGCCTACTGCCGTTCTCGTCTTGACCTTTCTGTCCTTGCATCATACAAAGGTCCCTAATGTTGCTCGCAGTGATACAGGGGACTTGCTAAGCACTCAAATTTTAAAACGATAATTAGCAGTAAGACCAAAACTCCGCAACTCTTTTTTGCACTATTTTGATCATTCACTACCCAGTAACCACATGTAATGTTTTCTTGCCTGATAAGTGAAGTCCTGTTGATGTCAATCTGCCATATTGTCTAGTGTTTAAAGATAGCTAACCCGGGAAAGAGCTCAACTTTCTGATCGTGTCCTTCACTGCTTGCCTCACGTCTTTTAGTTTCCAACAGTACAGGAATGGATTCAGTGTGGAGTTCAACAAAAGAAGGGTAATCGTTACAGCATGAGCTTGGTGAAGAGACGCCGATTGTAATCCAATCACGCCACGTAAACCTGTAGCAACAGCAAATGGCAGATAACAAAAGAGTAAAGTCATTTGTACCCAAAATGCACTGGACACGGTCTGTCTATATCTTGCTATATTCAGTGGAATTCGTGCTTTATTTGCTTGTCCTTGGGACGTATTAGTTTTAACTTGAGCTTGGTGACGATGAAGGGTAAGATAAATCTTTGTGTAACAAAATATGGAGGTTATTAGACATGATAGTATTATTATTGAGGAAATAGTTTCAGCTATTCGACGCGTGTAGTGCATTGCTATTGAAAAGCCAGTGCTAAAAAACCAAAAAAAGACCACAAGGACCCATACTCGCCTCAAAGTTACCACTTGCCTGTACCTCAGCCTCAACATCAGGGCGAGAAGTCTGTCTACACTTATTGTGGTTACTGTTAACAAAGACACCCCAGAGAAAATGAAACCTATTGTATTTGATAGTATGGTAGTATAGAAGCAAAGTTTGGAAAGTTCTGGAGCGAAAATAAAGGTTACAAAAAGAGGCTGTGAAATTAGGCCCACGCAGAGATCTGTGCTTGCGAGGCAACCAAAGAGAAGTTTTGATGGCGGATGAAGGGAAGAGACTTTTCGAAGAGCAACAAAGATCAGAACATTTCCCATTAAAGCAACGACAGAAAAGAGAACGTTTAATGCTGAAATAATTGTTCGGTGTGGTTCCTTAAGACTCGCCAAACAACATAACTCTTGAATTATCTTGCAGTTCCCAATTTCAGTAGAATTGATCATGTTTTATCGCGGTAAATTTTCCCTTTCTTTGTGTTATCAAAATCTTCTTATCTTTAGGGTCTTTTATGAGGTCTCCTACTTCCGATGACGCAGTTTCTTCTGTCTTTCCTGAAAAAGAGAATATATCTAAGTGAAGAAAGTAGCTATCCTAGACAACAAGCAGTGAGCAATATTTCGTGAACGACCCGGACATTCGCATGTCTCTTGCTATATAATAGAACATATATTAATGTCTGAGTCAGACGAATAAAGGTAGCAGTTTTACTATGGGGAATATACCATCCTTCAATCAGAACAGTACCTTCGCGTTTCTATAATTCTGTTGTGGTTTCTGTGGTCGGCTAAAATCGCCATTTGTATCTGAGAGTTACAACCACTTTTGCGCTTCGTTCAAAGACAGATTATGAATTCTGGAGAAGTTTCGAAAATCTTGAAAGGTTTCTATGACTTCGTTGCCAAGACAGGATTACTTGGATAAAAGCTCAGGTAAGTATCCCAGGCCGAAGAAAACGAGTAAAGTCGAAGGATCGTTCCATCAAAGCAACAAGAACGAACTCTTCCGGCAAAAGCGACAAGGGCATTGTTCGACCAACGTATGACTTCTGCTAAAGGCTGTCAGTATAGTACTCCAGTGAATGCTCACCTTCTAACAGTTTCTGCGTTTTGTTTCGGATCGGCGGTTGATCGATTTTAGTTGCTACTTTTTCAGTCGTTTCCTAAACGTTTTTTTTGCTCCGGCTTTCGCTGATAGAGTACTTTAATTCTTGCTATTCAGTTTTCCCGTGCCAGAAACCCTTCTGTTGTATCTCAATTTCCGTCATCGCAAATCAATATAAATGTAAAGTAGAATTTTCCAGCAAATTGTAATGGGTTATTTTTTGTTTTGACGATCTTCTTCTTAGATTGTGTTTCGCTGGCCTATAGCGTGACAGCGTTGACAGTCTTTTTTTTTTGATAAGCTGTGATAAACTTGCAAGACTTTAGGAGACAAAAACTCGGGCTTTATTTTTGAATTAATAAAATAGGGTATATAGATTTGTTTGCTTTGTTTTGTTTTTTTTTTTTTTTACAAAAATTGGCCAAAATGTTCCCGCCCTGATTATTAATGGACCAAAGTGTTTTCTTTTTAATAATTCGAGTACTTCCTTTCTTAGGCCTTCTCATGTCAAGAAGATCGGCCAAATTATATTATATCCGTGTAATACAATTTATATTTTCTCATTAGCCAAAAAACAATTACTGATCCAGAAAGCCTCAAGCTCTATTTTAGTCCTCCACCTGCTGATTGGCATGATGCAGCTTATTTTATTGTACGTGCTAATACGATTCCAAGGAACTGAGTTCAGGAAACAGTGTCAGTTTTGGGTTTGAAGACTTGCGACTATTGATCAATAATTGAAATCTTCAAAATGGTTATTGGCTTTATGGTAATATAGTTTTATATGGTTTTGGTAAAAGTGATATGAGCAAAAAAGATTTTTTCGAATGGCCCCTTCTAAAGGCCTACAGGAAGATGCAAAACATTATCTTCCCAAACGTTGTGTTTACTAACATTATTTTGCTTTTTCTAGACGCTTTTAGCGTCAAGAAGAATAGGAAAAAATGAAATATTGAATGAGTCGACATACATTATTGATATAGTTACCTTTTTTCTTGAATCAGTTAAGAAAACTCTTTACCTGAACTTTCAGGCTAACGTGGAATAATTTTTGGAATATGAAGAATACAGGATACCCAACAGAACTGAAGCATGTACATGTAAGTCTTCCCAACAAATTCAGGCTGTGGCATGTAACGACACTCCATAATTTACCACATTTCCCTTTTTTTTAAAATTGCTTACCTCAGCTGTGAGGCGTCCTACAGAAAAATAGTCTTATCAACTTTGATGAACTCTTCACAACTGCTGCTTATAACTAAGATTCTTTTTCCTGAAAGCTTTGCAATTTATGTTGATCCATGTCGCTTGAAGTATGATTAATTACCAAAATGTGATATTCTATTTCCGTGAGCAAAAAAGAGCTGGACAAATATATTGAACAATGTCTCTATTTTGATTGATAAAAAATTGCCTCCAGGGTCAAGTTCCTGAGTTTCTGGTAAAAGCTCCGAACAGAGAGCCTTTATTTTTTTTTTCAAAAACAGGAAATCAAGCTCCTCATAATTTAGGGTGAACGGTTCCAATCGACATTTCCCTGGATCTAGCTAGTACGATTGTACAGTTAAATAAGCGTTTAATTGTCAGGATAGTAATTAATTCTATTTCCGTTAAGAAGAACCAACGTATCTCTTTTTCTGCACATGCATATCTGCGTTAATTGGTGATATGACTCAACAAAATTTTGTCATAAAACAGTGTTGATTGTTTAAGTCGACGATAAGTCGATTGATATAAACTTAAGAAACTTCTTTCACTTTTTCGGCATTGATTAAAGTCAGTAGACATTTCAAATTTAATAAACAGAAAACCAAAAAACAATTCTTATTTCCAATAAGATATATATTGTAATTAGGGTCCGAACTTTTTTGCAAATACGATTGTTAGGTGCCTTGAAAGCAGCTATCGAACAATTACAATGCTCATTTGCAATTTGATGTTTATCTCATGTCTTCATACTACCCGGAGCTTAATGTAATGTTTTTGTGTTATTATAAGTATTTGTTTCAGTTACAGACAGGATCGATTCTAAAAAGCTGTGATGGCATGGCAAAACGCTATACGAACCTGGTCGATATAAAAGTGGTTCTCAAAATTTCTTTTTTACGGAAATCCTGAATTCTTTCAATATTAAATACCGACAGATCAGGAACATTAGCTTCATGATGTAAAGAAGATTAAGTTCCGTGTTGTAAGTTCACCATCGTTTAAACGGAACTGGATAGTCTTTCTATACTATCTTTAAGGAAAGCTAGAGTAATTGACGACTCAGCTTGAACCATTTTGTCTTTGGCGACTGATACGACGGGACACGTGAAAGTTTCTCGCGTCCACTGCGGTTCCCGTCTTTGAATCGTATAAAGGTCTTTAATGTCTCTACAATGATACAGAGGACATCTCTGCTTAGCACTCAAATTTTAAAACAATACTTAGCAATAAGACCAAAACTTCGCAACTCTTTTTTGCATTGTGATTATGCACTATCCAGTAGCCACATGTCATCTTATTTTTTTTAGAGAGTTTTTATTTCAGTCTCATTTGCCCTTTAGCTTAGTTAGGCCATTAAATTAAGAGCTTGATTGTAATTTGCATCAAAGTCAAGGCCCGTAAAACCTTCTGCTTGGACATGTCGACTTTTAGCATAAATTGTTTGCTAACCTTAATATATATCTTAAAAAGCGAGACGAAGCAATCATTCTAAAACGAAAGCTTTGTCACGTTTTTTTCTCTACATTTGGTCGATTTTAACAAATTGAAGAAAAGCTATAAACAAGACAACAGGTCCCTGAGAATCTATCGCGATATGGCCTGATTTAATTTGTCACACAGAGCCATATTACATACTGAACAGTAATCGACGATATATATACCCCTTTTATATCTAGAGTAGACACCTTTAATTAAAAGAAAAGAAAAAAAAAATATCAGGGTAGTCCCTTCAGGGAGCTTTCAAAGCATCTCTGCTATCAATGGGAGCCCTGGGGTTATTACCTAAAATAGAATATACAATAATAGAATATAAACAAGAATAAAAAAAAAATGAAATATAAGAGCCTAAATTTATGTACGTTAACATCGATTTTTAAAAATCGTACTTCCATGGTAATAAAAGGTTCTCCTGGCTGTTTCAGTTCTTATTGCAGGCAGATGTAATAAATTGCTCTGCCGTACTTATCAGTTGAAAACAAAATAGTTAGTAAAATACTGCATTTCCTCACAAGCTTACAGGTATGATCATTGCGCCGGGTCCTACACATTTGCTAAGAGGGAAATACTGAAGCGGAAGGTAAAAGTCCACTAACTGTCTCTTTGCGTTGACGAGATAAACAACAAAGCTTATTAATAATCTAGAGCTCAGTTATACATATACCTGAATAAATGACTGATTACCGTAGATTTAAGAGTCAATGTTTGAGAAAAGCGGGTAAAATCTGAACAAGAAAGATCGTAGATCTCATAACCGCGCTTTAAGATTTACCTGTTTCAGTCCTAGCACTACAATCGCAACGCGGTGCCCATTCCAAAGCAGTTGCTGATGATTCATTGATTACTGTAGACAGCACATCACTTGACCAACACAAACTGTGTTATTGCACCATCGCTTTTAGCAGTTGTGAAATCTATGATTACGTAATGATCTTAGTCTGGAAACTCGCTTGGGGCATGCCTATGAGTGATGGAAAAGGAAACGCTTGGGACATGCCTATGAATAATGCAAAAGGAAATGAGTATCACGCTATTAATAACACTATTGATAAACAGCTTTCTTCCTTTAAAGTCAAAATATATATTTTTTTGTGCTACGAGTAAAGGACAAGCAAATTATAGATCTTTAAGAGGCTATAAAAGCACTTAAAGATCTATAATTTTGAAAATATTGTACATTTCCTCAAACGTATGTTATAAGATAATGCCGTGTTTTGGCAAAACATATTGTTAAATTTCGAAAACGATCCACTCAGTCCGAGTTTTAGACGTTTTCTATTGTGATCACGTGACATACCAAATATGGGCGTGGTTCGAAACATTTAAAGGGAACGTGAATGGAACAAGCACGGTAAACTTTGATGCCCACTGGAGTTCAGGAGCCAAAAAAAGGAGGTTTTGAGATTTCCTTAGCAACATACTTGTAGTTAAGTTTCTCCCCCCTTCACCGCAACAACATTTCTCGTGTGGATGGTTCTGAGAAACTGTAACGTGTTCCCTCGTCGATAGAACTCAGGGAATTTCAAAAATCACTCTAATTTTCTGGTAAGAATACTGTTACAAAATGATAAATGTTTTCTCTCAAAACAATTATTCTGGATTCCGCTTCTATCTGATTATTTAAATATTCACCGCCACTTATCTCTGCAAATGGTTCTTTGTGACGGTAAATTAAAAACGCAGCATTTTGTATCATTATTATTTGTTTCCCATGTTAAAACATCGCGTAGCATGCAGACTATATAAACTCCATAAATTTCACGGGTTCAGAGGGGACTACGCCTTTAACTTGTGAAAAAGTCGGAGATGTTTGCTATCTCCCTTAGGAGTGTAAACTACAGACTTTCGCTTCAGTAAGGATTTTCAAGACCAAACGCCAGTATTTTTAGCCGTCAAGGTATCTCTTTTGGTTTCACAGGAAAATAAAGTGATAAAATTAAAACGCATTAATTCGTTGCCCTCTGTCAAAACTATCACGAATCTGAATAATAGGACACAGCGATAACTTTGAAAAAGAAATCTGAAAAAAAATTAGCCGCTCTGAGGCTCGTTTCTCGAAAGTCCAGGTAACGGGCCTTGTAATCATATTTTGAAATCAAAGTCTCAAGAAAAGTAGGGTGTGTTCAGCTGACCTCTAATGAAGTCCGTTTTGTTTCTTTAGCCAATAACTTTACTGCATAATTTTCAAAACTTTTGAAACTCCTATCTGGAATGGAAAACAAAGCAGCTTAACGGGCCCGGTAATTTCCGGAAGCTTCGAGAAATGGGCCACTGATTCAAATTCTTCAGACAACGCAGGATTTGGTCATTTCAGGTTTCTGTTTTGAGGACGGCAAAGAAATGTACAAAGAGTTATAACGCACGTGCAAAGCCATTGTTCTGCTTATTATGGGGACAGACACATAAATGTATAACTTATGGGATGCATGAACGTGCAAGAACGGACAATAGCAATATTCACTGTTTACAAACAATTCTTTTGATCTTTGAATTTTTCCAACCACAGAGCAAAAGAATCAATTGTTTCGACAGCCAATAAACCTTTGGTTGGCACGTTAATGACAATAAGGGCGCAACGGTGAGTATCGCTATTTGAAGGTTTGTTATTTTAAGAATCAAATTCATTTTTTCATGCCCCTGTCCAGTTATTGACAATGAATTTCGTCATAATATTGCAAAATAGTCTTCGGATCCAATGGCAAACGCGCCATTTCTGGCCTCGCATACGGCGGCTACGAGCGGAAGTCAAAAGCGAGCTGTCCCAGCCAAACGACTCCATAATAGCGATACTCACCATTACGTCACCTATTGTCATTAATGCGCCAACCAGAGGTTTATTGGCTGCCGAGAAAAATGATTCTATTGTTCTGCGGTTGGCAAAATTTTGAGTATCGCTATAGTCGTTTTCTTCGCACTGCTAACAAAAAACAAAGACAATGCTACAGTTTCTTCGATCTCTTCTAATAGTTATCTTGAGAATTCCTGGTTTAATTTGACGAGGAACAGCATATCTAACACAAATATGTTACCTGGCGAAACGAGCGAGTTGCCAGTGACCTATTTTTGGAGCCAAATTTGAAGCTTAGAGATAAAATGTTTCGTAATTTCCACGTTTTTTGTGATTTGATATAGTTTTTGAAATTGTATACCCCTTTTCGTGAATATTTAAAGCCACCTCCAGCGAGAAAAGTTGGCCAATTTCAGCTTCTAGCTTTCCTGTTAACTTACATTGATGTCGACGTCAGGGTAGGTAAAGTTTTTTTCTGCCTGCTGAATTCTGATTGGTAAATTCAAATTATTCAGTCCCGCCAGCCGTGCCTGATTTCAAACAGTGAAGGACTAGGTACAAGTCTGTAAATTAGGGATTAGCAACTATTGATCCACATAGTCAGAAAGAGCACATCGAGACCCACAAAATCCCCAAGTTTGGTGTTAATCAGGCTAGATTTGACTGAGACTAGGTTTACACTACGAAGAGTAGTTTTTTTTTTTCGGATACTTAAATTTTTCCGGATCATAATTTTTCCAGTATTCAGATTAGTAGGCGTTTACACTAAAAGGATAATCGGATTCTTAACCGTTTACACAGCTCGACAACTCCAGGAGCAGTCATAATAAAATTTTTAACAAGCTGTTTCTTGCCTCGACAACGAGAAACAAAATGCCACCTAAAAATATCTCAGGGCTAGGTTGAGCCAGTCTGAATTTTTTTTTTTCTGCTCGCTATTGTTGCCCATCATGCTGTCCCACCAGGCATTTGTCCTCGTCTTATCCAGAATCATCCAGATTTTCTGTCGTGCCATCGTAATTTTCGACAAGAAATTCCGGATGATGACATCCACTACCCCCTTGCACACCCCTTTCATACATAAATCTTTTAAAGGGGTACACATTTTTTTTATTCTACCGCCCTGCATGCCTCATCCTCTTAATAACATTCTGGGCTTTTTTCTTTTGTCTCCATTTTTACCACCAGGATTAACCTTTGACTGATAACTGTATTTGGGGCACTTTTTTCTTGTTTCGTAAGTATTGTTTGCTTGATAAGTAAACGACTCTTAACGGTAATCAGTGATAAAGGCAACTAACCAAGGAAACAGTTCAACTTCTTGATCGTGTCCTTCATTCCTCGTCTCGCGTCTCGTATTTTCCAATAGTACAGGAATAGATTCAACGTGGAGTTCAACAAAAGAAGGGTTATCGCTAAAACATGAGCTTGGTGAAAAGTTGATGAGTGTGATCCAAGCACATCACGTAAGCCTGTAGCAACAGCAAATGGCAGATAACAAGCAACTAAAGCCATTTGCACCCACAGTAAACTGGACACGGTCTGTATCGTGCCATATTCAGTGGAATTCGTGCTTCACCTGGTTGTCCTTGTGACGTATGAGTCTTTACTCGAGCTTGGTGACGGTGAAGGGTAAGATAAATCTTCGTGTAGCAAAATATGGAGGTTACTAAACATGATGGCATTATTATGGAAAGAGTCATTTCAGCCATGCGACGTTCGTAGAGCAGTGTTGTTGAAAAGCCAGTGCTAAAAAACCAAAAAAAGAATACAATGACCCATACTCGCCTTAAAGTTACCACTTGTCTGTATCTTAACCCCGACATCAGGGCGAGAACTGTCTGTCTACACTTATTGCCGTTATTGTTAAAAATGACACCGCACAGAAAATGTACCCTAACGTATTTGAAAGAACGCTAGAATAATAGCAAAGTTTGGAATTTTGTGGTGCCAAAATAAATGTTACAAACAGAGGTTGGGAAATTAGGCCCGCGCAGAGATCAGTGGCTGCCAGGAAGCCTAACAGAAGTTTTGATGGCGGATGGAGGGAAGAAACCTTTTGAAAAGCAACAACAGTCAGTACATTCCCCATTAAAGCACTGATGGAAAGAAAAAACATTTAATAATGAAATAATTGTTCGTTGTGGTTCCTTAAGGCTCGCCAAGCAACAGAGCTCTTGAGTTGTCATGCATTTTCCAATTTCAGTAGAATCCATTACGCTTTATCTCGATAATTCTCCCTGTTTTGTGTTATCATAAGATTAATTCTCATTTCTCCAGGGCCTTTCTTGAGGACTCCTACGTCAGATGACACAGTTTTCTCCGTATTTCCTGAAAAAGAGAATGTATGCACTATTATGTTAAGTACAGTAATATCTCTCCTTGACAACTAACAGCGAGAAGCCGTTGGTATTAACAACGGCCTCTGTAAGATGCAGCCGTCATTGTAGCATTTGCAAGTAACGTGCAGGAGGACATTTGCATCTTACTTGGAACTGTTACAAGTAATATCATGTGATATCATTTGGTCGCTAGTTTGGCAGTCGGGTGTATAGATTTGAGTAGATTTTCACCAAGTTTGGCTAAAATGTTCCTCGATGATCAATGCGCCGAAGTGCTAAGTGCTAAGACCTTCTTATGTCACGAAAATCGGTTAACTAATATTATATTCATCTAATTCAATATAGCTTTTTCATTTACCAAAATGAATATCAAAAATGCCTCACGTACTTTTTGTAATCGGTCATCTGCTAATAAGCATGACACAGCTTGTGTTATCGTAACCAAGTAACTCTTGTGCGCGCTAGTCAATAAATGAAATCTTTAATCTTTTTCATTCTACATTTACTTGGCTTTACAGTAGTATTTTCGATTTTAATTTCTTTTTTCAAAAGCGGCGTGAGTACGAAAAATTTCGTTTAAGACTTTCTTAAAGATTTACAATAACCTTAAGATTACGATGCAAAACATGCTCTTCCCAAACTTCGTGTTTGCCTGAATTATTTTGCTTCTGCCTCACGTTTTCGTAACTCCAGGTGATGCAGTACTATAATATATAACAAGATCAAATCTTTCAGTGCGTTAACATGCATTCTTCATGCCCTGTAGTTACCTTTTTTCTTAATCCAGTTATGTAACAGAATTCTTAAACTGAGCTTGCAAGCTGCTGTGGAATAATTTTAAGAATAGGGAGAATAAAACATACTTATTAGGTTTTTCAAAAAAAAAAACAAAAAATTCAGGATATAACCCATCGTAGTAGTTTATAATTTACCACATTTCAACTTGCTTCTTTCCAAACATATCTAGGAGATCGAATTAGATCGAGGTATGTGATCTTCTGGACGCCGCTTTCAGCACTACAAATAATTAAGTCTTCTCAACTTTGATGAACTTTTTACAGCTGCTGCTTATGACAAAACATCGGTACCTGAAAGCCTCAATTGCAATTTAAACACGTTGATTCCGGTTGCCTTCGGTTGCCTTGAAGTGTGATTAATTGCAAAATTTTAAATTCCATTTCCATGAACAAATATATTAACCATTGTCTCTAGTTTGAGTACTAATTTTGTCGAGGTCCTAAGTTTCGGATAAAAACTCTAAACAACAAGAAATCAAACTCCCGGCCTTAACCTCAAAGTGCTAACTACTTTCGACATTTCTGTGTATCTATCTTGTGTGATCTTATATCAATGCCCCCATTGCCAAGTTGATAATTCATTTCCGTTAAGAAGCATCAACAGCATCTTTTTTTTTCTGTTTATCATGCAGTAATTGGTGATATGACTTAACAAACTTTGCTTCAACGCAGTGTAATTTGAATAAATATACCCCTTTTTTGTCTTCTTACTTAATGAGTTGTTGTGACTTGGCTGATTAGTCTTTTTTTATTTATTTTTTAATGGTGTTTTCTTTTAAAATTGTTCCATTTTCCCCCATTCATTCAACTGGGCAGACATTTCCCATTTAATGAAATTGAAAAAAAAGAAAGAAGTGAAAAAAAAAAAAAATGAACATAATTATTTGCAGTCGGTCATCCGCGTTCGAACTATTTTTTTTTTAGGTCAGCCATTCATTCAAGTCCATAGACTGTTCAAATTTAATTTAACTAGAAAGACATATGAAGAATGCTACTTCTAAGATTCAGATATATATTGTAATTCTAGTGCTACAAACTGGTGTTTCCCACCTTGATCGAACTGCCTCAAATAAAACTTTTTGTCGTCGTACTTTGTTTCGCAGCAAAGCTGAGGGAAGATTATTCATTACAATTTAAGAACTGAAGGTGTGCTGTTAAAAAAAAAATAATAAAAAACATTCCATATTTTGATAAGGCCTCTAACGTTTTCAATTAAGAGCTTTAGCTTGATTGTTAAGGTTTTTTCCCCAATTGCCTTGTAGATAGATCAGTAAGAGCAGAACTTTAATTTGCATCAAAATAAAGGCACGTAGTACCTATTGCTTGATCTGTTACGGCCCTAGTGCATTCGACATTTAATTGTAAGACCACAAAAGCAGAAGTCCCTTGCTCAGATCAGTCAATATTTTCAAGGAATCGTTTTGGTCGGTTACAGAACAAATTCAGGAAACTTGACCTTTGAGAATCTATCGTGACTATAACCTTATTATTCATACAGAGTCGTGCAGAGTCGTGACGACACTGACCGGGTAATCAACGATATAGAGTCCTTATTCATATTAACAGGAATATGTTGCAACAGAATAAAAAGGGCTACGAATAGAGACTTTGCGTTGACGAGACAAAACAATGAAGCTGTTAGTAATCATCCATCATTATACCTGATTACCACTGGAATATGCATCGCAGCTGGCTGTGCTTTTCTTTAGGTTACTATAGACCTTCAGGAGTGTCTTCAGGAAAATCGTTCGTACGCGCATCGCTAGCGATAAAACCTTGGCGACGTTGTATCACTGTGAAGCTTATAAAAAGTAGAATCTGGAGAAATGATTATTTTAAAGATTTGGTATAATGGTAAGCGCGCGCAACCCTTTATATGCAAAAGTGATGTTGTTTGCTAATCTGAATAACCTGCTTTCGTGTCATCACGTACGGCCAAACAGACCGCTCCGTGTCAATCAGCAGGTGATGAACTACAAAAGTGTGCGGGGCTTTTTCGATATTCTTATTGGTTGTTGAGAAAATGTATTTTGATTTTAGCAAAAAGAAAAATATTTGCCCATCTTCGTCATGTTTTAAAAGAGCAGGATAATTTGAAATACCAAAAAAGCCTCACGCACTTTCTTAGCCCATCATCTCTGGTTTGATAATGTCGAGTCAGTCTGGATGTCCGCGGTAAGTTTAGAAGATACGTTCATTTTTGCGTTTAAAGGCTTGCGCTTGCAAATCAAAACCAAATTAGCAAAAAAATGTTATCATTTTCGGATTCTACAGTTATAGTTATAGTTTTTATTATTGGTTTTCTTTAAAGGGACGCGTAAACAAAGCATTTTTCGAAAGGCACGAGAAGAAAAGAATAGGGAGGAGCCTGAAAATATTTAATCCAAGTTAACCAAATCAATCGAACGATTACAAAAAAAAAAATGAAGCCTTTCACGCAGGGGCCAAACCACCCTCAATGTTTCATGAAAGCTATATTTGCCTATTTCATATATTTCTAAACCAAGTTTGGCAAATGAGGCTTGATTCTTGTCCAGATCATTTTAATTTAGAAGTTGTGACAAAATGTCAGTTTATGACGTCATTATTGATGACGCCTCGAAAACGTGTTTTAATTTTGTTTTAAATTTCATAATGAAAGTTATGTCATTGGAAAGGCCTTGACTTGAAGAGTAAAATACCGAAAACCTTTCTTTGCAATGACCATTATTTTACGAGTTATGGTAAATTATACATTGTTTGGCTGTCCCCCTGGAATTTGCTTAACCATACTGTTCCTCTTAAGTTCCAATCTCTGGTTTATTTTCTACTGGCTTTTTCTAGGAAGGCTAATAATTTAGTCAAATAAAAAGCTTGATGTTGCAAAAATCGTGTGGTTATTAATTTTTAGCTTTACTAAGATGATATTAACAATTAAAAAAAACTGGTGACGTCACAGGTTTATGACGTATAAAACATGTTTAAACGCTAAAATACTAGAGGAAAAATTATTATTCCTATTTTCTTCCTTTATTCTTATTGCGGTCATCTGTTAAATCATATTTGCAATATAGCTGGATTTGCTTGAACATTGAATTTGGGGATTTTCTTAAAGCGGGGGCTCACAGTTTTTAGAGGTATTTTTCAAAGTTAAAAATGCCATATCTCATTTAATCTTCGTGATATCGACAAAAGATTTTTCAGGTTTTAACGCCCTTCGATGTGCTCTTTCGAAAAAAGTTGTAAGGAAACATGCATATTAAAAACTTCAAGAGTGGCGAAAAACATGACCTCATTATTGTGACGTCACACATTTGACATTTACTGAGATTTTTCATGCAAAAATAATTAACAATTTGTCTTTTCCTCATCTACCAAGTTTGGTGTAGAAAGAGTCAATACCTTCGAAGTAATGCGAAATAATTTGGAATACCAACGAAGTCATGAAACATCTCGGGGGTTGGGCCCTACGTGTTTTCAGTCCGGTGCTGTTGCTTGTGGAGCGAGGTCACCTAAAATGTAACATTTAAGAAATAGAAAACATGTACCGTGTTTGTATCGAGTTATACAAACACGAGTGGAAGTTTGGGAGAACGAGAAATGCTGTGGGAACACGAGCCGCAGGCGAGTGTTTCCACAGCTTTTTCGAGTTCTCCCAAACTTTCACGAGCGTTTGTATAACTCGATACAAACACGATGTACATGTTTTCTATTTCTTTTAGAAAACACCACGACGAGAAAAAGGAAAACAACTTGTTAACTTTGATTATCGAAATGTAAATTCTCTCTGCTCGCGCCATCACTACGTCAACAAGCGCGCGCTAGTTCTGTGTCTCCATCGAGTTATACAAACACAATTTTCAACCAATCAGTGCGCGTGCTTTCTTAGGACTGTTTTCTAATTGTATTTATGAAATGATACTGGATAGAAAACTATCGTATTGTTAGGTATATCGGTGGGTTCATTTTGATTTAGGGATAAGTGTAATCATCCCTTTTCTTTGAGAAATTGATAAAGTTTCTGTCGGAATTAAAAAGCAAAGTTAAAACTTTTATCTTGTCAAGATGCAATTCTTACAAAAAAATTTTTGTAAAACTCTGCAGGTCTTTTGATCTGTTTTGGCGATTTCTCATTATTGGAAATCATTTAACGCTTTTAGGCATTTTTTTCAGCGGAGACCTTCAATTTACATATTTGCTACTCCGTACTCTCAAGAGAAGTTATATTTTCGAAAGCAGAGGCTGCATTGAGTTTTAAGGGTGCGTAGCCGAAGTGTTAAGTGGTTTTGTAACATTCCATTTGCTCTCGCAAAATCTGGAATTGATCATTTGTGACGGTACCATTTGAGAGTTTAAATTTTGTAATTGGCTCTCTTGTCATAATTTCTTTTCTCGAGGTTATAGAAGCAACGGGTGATGCGTTCACGGTCTTTGTACCACATCACTTTGCTTCCTATAATTGCTTTTTTCGCCTTATATTGCACAATCTTCTTTAGGTGTAGTCTGATGCTTTGAATTTCACAAATTATATGCTTGTTATTTGGTTCTGCTTCAGCTCTTTTAAACATATCATTTATGCGGTTCTGGAGAACAGTTTCAGTGGATTTTATTTCTCTAGTTTTGTTTTTAGGAATATTTTACGGTAAAACTTCGAATCTCTCTTTTAATGAGATCCCATCTCAGATTTAAATCTTTGTCATTAATCAGCTTTTGCTTGAAATTTCCGAGTCTGCACATAACAAGGACACGAACGTTTCTTTTTGTTATCATTATCATCATTATCATCATTGTAATTATTATTATTATTATGATCATCATCATCATCATCATCATCATCATCATCATCTTCATCATTAAATACAAACATAATGTAATGTACCAACAAATTGAAAAAGAAAAAAAAAATAGTACAAAAAGACGATAGGTGTTACAACTACGAACATTTTATCTTGAAGGAGCAGACGAGGCTGTGACGTGACTGATTACATTTTCTAAACCCTGGCCCAGTTTTTTGCTTGAGTTCTGCTCTTTTAATGTGCATAGTAATAGTAGAAAGAACTGTTTCAGAAGCGGAACCGATTGCCAGGTTTATTAGCTGTCTGTAAATTAAAGAATAATCAAGACGACATAATCTTTAAGTTGATGTTGTAATTCTTGTTGATTGACATAATTTGGTGCGTAAATTTTTATAAGTACAAAACGTGTATATGCAAACATCCCGTCTAATATTATGTATATATCTTCCGTTTTGTCGGTAATTTGATTTTCAGTCTTGAAATTTAATTTTCGAACTGATTTCGAAGTGATTAAAATACGAGAATAAAGTTGGTGATCGAATGATAAAACAAATATTGAACTCGGTTATCGCAAAATATCGCGATTTGTTATTGTCTCGCAGCCTGATCAATTATTCCATTGCTTCAACCTTCGGCTTCGGCAAATAATTGATCTCCCCAAACAATTGTTAAACATTTTCATAAAAATTTAAAAAAGTCTTGTTTAGTAGAAAAAAAGGAAAGAACAACAAGGAAAAACAATAGCATTAAGGCGAATCCGATTAAAACTTGTGATTCAGTTTTCGTTGTGTGTACTCCATATTTTTGGAATTTGATCAAAGGCATAATGCCTTCCGTTTACAATAACACTGTCTCCAGTGACCGTAGCTCCGTAATATTTCGTGTTTCTTTCATTGCCGCTGGCACTATTATCGTTTTGAGTATCGGTCTGTAACGACTGCCTTTTTGATTGTATCTGTGTCGCCTAACCAGGTCTCGATTTTCTCGACGAGTAAAACGCAAAATGAATGGTCTGTGCCTTCCACTAATTTGTTTGACTTACCTAAACGATGTCGGCCACTTAATTTTGTTTAATGTACTATTTCTTCGTTAATTGTCAAAGAAGACAACGTTACACTTTTGACTTGAGTTATAAAGTTCTCTCTCTTTCTCTGACTCCTCTATCCCATATATGATAAAGTAACAACGGCTACAGTAAATTTTGCATAATTATTGCATGATCTCATCTTCATTCCTCATTTGATCTAATTCGTACGTGTTAACTCCCTCCTTGACTTCTTCGTGCTCTGTTTGTATAAATTTCGTTTAAGAGATTCTTCTAGCGACATGACTTGCTCGTGGAGCAGAAAAATTTATGTATTTGCTTGGTCCAGGTAAGTTTGCATGATTATTTTCTAATCTCTTCGAGTTTTCTCTGTCTTTGTTTTACAGCGCTGAAATCCGTTCAAGCATTTCAAGGTAAATAGTGTCGCCATCTTGGTCGCTTTAGAACTACCTTTCCTCACTCGCTTTCCTTGGGGCGGAAATTGCTTTTTCGATGGCATCCTTCTGCTATGCTATCTCTTATACAAGTTTTCAATAGAAATGGTAGAGGTAGCATGAGAGATGTTTCATTGCGTTTTCTGCAAACTTTCTACGAACTTGTCATCCGAGCGCAACAGCACACGCTGATGACACTCTAGCTCCTAATCACCAATTTTCCCGTTGTGTCAGTAAAGATGGCGTGCAAATTTTTGAGGTTCAGTGACGTCGAAGGTTTAGCTAAAACATACCTCAATGAATTGAATCTTTAAAAGTCTCTTGTACTCACGAAAACTGTTTTTCTTTCTAAGCGTCTTTGTTTAGCTCCGAGAGGCTGAGTCATCACTACCGATTCAACATTCTCGAGATCGTGCTTGTGCCGTTGAAGAAACCAGGAAAAAATGCGCTCAGGAAACTCATGGCTGCTGAAACACAATTCTGTCCCAAAAAGAGACAACAGCAAGAAAGTTATTTTAACGTTTGTCTGCTCGGCGAACCGAACAATTTTCTTTGCGAAATCATGGTGAAAATTGAAGCTTTAGTCTTTATGCTTATAATTTTTATTTAGACCACTCAGCTCTCTCCTTTCAAAGACGACCACATAAATTCTGTTGGAGATCACTGTGCAGCCATTTACTTGATGTTTCCTGGCACCGACGCTTTTGAAGGTGTGAGTTTTTTTTTTCTCCCTAACTCAATGTTTTTCATCTAAAGAACCAAACGATGGTCAAGCTTATATCCTTTTGTTTACTTCGTTTTAGTAACGGAATTTCCACAGAAGCTCTAAATTTAGGAAAAGAGAAATAAAAGATATACAGATTGCAAGATTGTTTTATTTAAATTCGAATTAACCATGAAGACGTTGCTCTTGAGTAAAGAAAGCAGCGAAGCCCCGAATCGTCCTCCATACTATTGTTCTCCCAAGAAAAAAAACCAACATGCAAGACCATCCCCACGATTTTAGAGGGGCCTTGGAAGTAAAACACTTTTGCTTCATTTCTTGGAAAAAATATGATACTACACGCACAATGTAAGTTTGAATCAGACTTCAAATTAAACAAATGGGAATAGCAGGCTGTGTGGAAGGTTGGGACAAAGAGAAAGTATATGACATTTTGTTCTGTTTTTTGTTCAGCTCTTTCCATTTTAATTTAATTTTAAAATCACCATGTTTATTTGCATGGTGTGATTGATGAAGTTTACTGATCTCAAGATGACGTTTAACTATTTGACAGAGTTTCCGGCAGCTGATTGCTGCGAAAAGAAATATCCCATTCGCTTAGTCAGGATATCAATCCCCGTATTGCTTGTTTCAAGAGCACTGAAAACTGCATGGTAAACTTGATAACAACAGAACAACAATTCGTGTTTAGCGGTCACGTTCCTATATTGTGTGTGACTCTCACTTCTGTAAGGCTTCTAACCCAACTCGGCAGCTGGCTAATTAGCTGGCGGTCCTTCTGCGATAGGATAAATCGATGAAAAATTCAATAATATCTTATCACACTGGGCTGTACGAACTTGATTAAAGCATAGGAAAAAGGCCCAAGAACAAGGCAAATCAGAAAGGTGGGCAGGTGTAGTAATTTGCTTACTGATTGAGCAGCGTTTTCTACAGTAAAGTCTAAATCCCGCAAAATGTAATATAGATTCACAACAGCATTGACTGATACGAATTTGCTCTGAGTTGTCAACTTTTCGTTATCACCACGACTGCTACCAACAAATACCTACGTCTTAAAAAGTGCGTATTTAATTACAGAAAAAAGTGAAACCCAAAGCAATAAACAAGAAATGTCAATGTCCTGTGATTGACTTTTTAAAAATATATCACAATCCCATTTCCCCGAATGGAAGATAATACATGAAGATATCATTCACCTACAATATACAAGTCAGAGACAAAAAACAACGCTTTTATCGACTATGTCATTCACCTTACTTTGGAAAAAAAAATCTACTTTTATTCAAATTTGATTGCATTTAAGATGTTTACGCTTCGATTGATCCACATGTAAGGCTGATCGATCTGGTCGAATTATACTTCACTTATTTTATTTGATGGTGTTTCTCGGCAGCTGTCTGCTGAAAGAAACGACAGGTCTTACTCTTAATTGCGAAATACATCTTCGTCTTGGCTGCAATTTGTGCTATTTGTGATGATTTTTCCGTCAAAAAAACGACGCCGAGAAAGGTATTATGCCAAAAGCAGGTGCGTGAAATGCGCGAGCTCATACTTTTAGAGCCATATAAGCTTCTATTGTCAATGTTTTCTCACAGTATTTGGATGTTTCGAGAAAGGCGTTACTTGTTGTTTGTGGTACGTCTATGGCGTCTCGGGTCAAAGCTTGTAAGAATACAGTAGTTTATTATTTATTTCTTGGTGTTCTTTGGCAAAACGAATTGAGTTTTATTGCTTTAAAGAAAGACCGACCGGTGTTTGTCTGTTTACATAAGGCATGTATTTCAGAACAAAATCAATTCCTCACCTTTTACTACTTTCATTCCAGCAGAAAAAGTACTAGACCTATGTCAAGATCCCCTGAATAAGGGAGCAGGAGAGCGTTGAAAAAAGGCTTCTTGGCAAGCCATGAAGTCAAAAACAATCCTGGAATAGCAAAGTACAGGAATATTTATTCCTAAACTAACCAGCTGGGAGAACGACAAAAGGATGGCAAACTTAACAGAATATAGAAGCCGCACTACAACACCAGATATATTTTGCATGACCGGTTTTCATGCAGCATATCAAAGACTGCTTATTTCCGCAGTGAACATCACTCTCTCTATTACTGCATTTCTTGGAAATATTTTGATCATTGTTGCACTTAAAAGGGTGTCATCTCTTCATCCAGCATCAAAGCTCTTGTTAGGTTGTCTTGCAGGCACTGATCTCTGCGTGGGTCTCATTACTCAGCCTCTTTTCGTGGCTTATATAATGTCCCCAAAACACTCCATGCTTTGTTATTATCTTTCAATCCTCTTTCAAAGGTTGAGCGTAATTCTTAGCGGAGTATCTGTGTTAACGCTAACTGCGATAAGTGTAAACAGACTACTCGCCTTGTTGTTGGGGCTAAGATACAGACATGTCGTGACATTGAGACGTGTACCGAGTTATGTTGTTATTAGTTGGCTTTTCAGCATCGTTACTACATTGACATTAAGTTTCGACGACCAAATACCGCTATCGATTGCTTGCACAGCGACAGTCTTATGCATAGTAACCTCGATCGTCAGTTACACAAAAATCTATCTGATGCTTCGCAGTCATCAAGCTCAAGTACAAGAGCATGGTCACCAAGGACAACCAAACAGAGGAAGGCCAATGAATATAACTCAATACAGAAAGACAGTGTCTACTGCGTTGTGGATACAGATAGCATTAGTTGTCTGTTACCTTCCTTATGGCATTGCGGCTATTTTTCTCATCAAAGGATTACGAACACAATTTCTTGACTTTGCTTGGGAACTAATAATATCTCTTTTTATGCTAAACTCGACCCTAAACCCGCTCCTCTACTGTTGGAAGATAAAGGAAATATAAGGCAAGCAGTGATTGATACGTTGAGACGGTTTTGTTGTTTCTTGACGTAAACTACCTTGTAGAACACTGATAAAACCCAAGTAGCCAAACGACAGATCAGGTTTTTGTTTTGTGTGTTGGAAAGTGATCACTCGGTTAACCGTTTTCAAAACTGGGAGAGGGAATCAAGACCTGAAGGGGAGGACTCCTGTATGAAAAGGTCGGGGATGTTCGTTGGAAAATTTGATTTCAACTGGTTGTGGTGAAAGTTTCATTTTACCTCTAAAAGACCCTGAAAGATACTACAACTTTAAACGTACTAGGCCCAATTAGAAGCCGCTACATTGGAAAAAAAAAAGCTTGCGCTAGTCGACCAGACTTGAGAGACCGACGGAAATCGAGGCTAAAAGCGTTTTTGGCTACAATTTCTTCGAGTGCATTCTAAAAGACACTAATGTAACAGCTAAAATAGTTCCGTTTTGTCATGAATACCTTAACTGAGACGGGAATCTTTGATTTATACCCGTAAGTGAGGCAAAAAGCATTACTGACCTCTTCAAATGAGAGTCCCCCCTCCAAAAAGACCCGAGAATAATGTTGCCATGGTAATGATATATTAGCCGGAATTTTAAAGTTTTCTGATAACAAAATAAAAATGAGTGATAATAGCAAACCACGCTTCGGGGTCCCCAATTTTACGAAGATAAGGAATGAACTGTCAGAAAAAGATTAACATCATAACTAATGCCAGGCAACTAGTTTTGCCGTGATTGAGTCTGATTGGACACTTAGAGATGGTGACAGGTCTCTAATTACGAACATTTCATGTATTTAACAACCTTAAAAGCTCGTAAAACACCACTATCAATTTATTGGCGTTCACTAAACTGAAATGGTTGCGTTGATTAATTATTATTGGCATGATAAGCAAATATATATTATTTTTCATTTGTCTCTTGAAATATACGAAAACAAAACCCACAAGACAAGAGACATTGGCAATAAAAATATGAAAACAGAGATTTTGCTAATTTTGATCTGTCATCATACACTAATATAATATATCAGTCTCTTATGCCCTTTTACTATGTCACAAGACTCCATTGCAAGTAATCTAGGCTCAAAGTTCGTATAGGATTTTTCTTTTCTTAATTTTTCTTGTTTTGTTGTTGGAAAACTCTAAGATTTATTACGCTTAGATTATTTATCTATACGTAATAACCCGCAATTTATCAGGGACAAACCATCTAAAAAATATTTAGAGAAGCACCCTGGTACTTTGCTCAATAACAATGAACCATTATCCGTTTCCTGATTTACCGTACTATTTTCCTTCACGTTTTAAATAAAAATCTCAAGTCTTTTGTCATATGTGACTTTGAGGGGCACAACATTAGTTTATCTAGATATCCCCCTCTATTTCCTTTCCAACTGTTAGAGAATAAAAATGCAAGCTAGAGTGTATTCTATTGAGTTACTTATCCGTTATTGAATTTTTAAGACAAAACTTGTTTTTAGTGTTGGGTAATACAATCGTGTGATTTTTCACAGCATTTAAGAAAGGGCTACTTGATTTTATATTTCATTACTGCTAAATTTATACTCCCTCTAATGCTATGTTATTAAGCTTGAGTTTATTCATATTCATCGAACACCATCATTTCGTGACTTTTCTAGCTGTATTTACTCAGTTGCTATGGTTGGTTTCTCTTGACGTCAGTTAAGATAATGAAGTAAATCTGATGTTTGGTTTTTGGAAGCGCTCTTCCTGGAAATAACCATTTGATATTCTGTAATTATATTTGTCGAGATATGAACTCAGT
Source organism: Platygyra sinensis (assembly GCA_019787425.1). Taxonomy (NCBI): domain Eukaryota; kingdom Metazoa; phylum Cnidaria; class Anthozoa; order Scleractinia; family Merulinidae; genus Platygyra; species Platygyra sinensis. Next base: position 99,889 of record JAHPZR010024935.1, read on the forward strand.
AAATTGATCTCGCTTCCAATGGGTGGCTTCATAGCTCAGTTGGGAGAGCATCGCACTGGTATCGCGGAGGTCACGGGTTCGAATCCTGTTGAAGCCCTGATTTTTTTTCAGGCCTCTTCTTTCCATTTGCTTTAAATGGAAAATTGACTGCGATGATCATTCTTCACTTTCATCTACAACTGCAGTTTAAATATGAATTATTTCATATACACTTCACATCGTTTCACTCATCACGGGAGGTATGAACTCAATAAATTGGCTTCGCCCCCTATGTGTGGCTTCATAGCTCAGTTGGTAGAACATCGCATCGATATCGCGGAGGTCACGGGTTCGAATCCCGTTGAAGCCCTGATTTTTTTTCAGGCTTCTTTCCAATTGCTTAAATTGGAAAATTTACTGCTATGATCATTCTTCACTTTCATCTACAACCGCAGTTCAAATATCATCTGATGAATTATTTCATATACACTTCACGAGGCGCCACGCACCTCTCGAAAGGTTTAACAGGATTGGCCGAGAAAACAATACAATAAACAACGGAAAGAATGGCCCTAGTCCTGAAAACAATAGAGGTGGATGAGTCCGGGAGCAAATAAAATTTGAGGCTCCGAAGAGCTGCGGGACTACTGCACTTCACATCTTGTCGGGATTTTGTTGTGTAATTTTTCAGCTAAACTTTATTTGTTTAGTAGTCCTTTTAAGACATTGAAATATGGTTGTCTAATTAAGACTCGTGTCTCGTTAATACCTTGCCCAAAAGAGCCAGCAAAAGTGTGATTACCACAATCAGCACTTAGGTGTTTCTTTGTATATATATGTTTGAACTTAAGAGCACGCAAACAGATAATGATATGGACTAGGCAGGCTTAAGACTGAGTAACGGCCAGCCCACTAACTTGAAGTTGACTCATTGTTCCATTAGTAATACCTATGTTTTGTGAAATATTTAACAACAACTTTTCTCTCTTAAGGTGGTTAGAAACAGTTTCGAGTACTTTGTAAGACTTACAGTTAGATGAGTCATTGCAACCACTCATTATCGGTTGATTCCAAAATCATGGTATCAACAAACAACCCAATCATCGAAGAACAAGTTGATGTTATTTTTGTTACAAAAGGTAACCATAGCAACAATATGACCTGCTACAAACACCCTTAATTTTAGCTAAAATTTTAGCTAAAAGTAAGAGTGTTTTTAGCAGGTCATATTGCTGCTATGGTAACCTATTGTGCCACAAAAATACCAACAACTTGTTCCCCGATGATTGGCCAGTTTGTTGATACCATGACTTTGGCATCAACCGGTATAGAGTGGTTGTAATGACCCATCAAACTGTGAGTCTTGGGAAGTACTGGAAAATGTTTTCAGCCACCTTAACTTAGTGTTGTTCTTAACATTTAACCGGTGGAAATCAAGATTGTAACTTTTATATTGTTCACGTTACCTTACTTAGGTCAACCACTTAGAGATAGTCGGCTAAAATTAACCGGGTAGAAAAAGTGCTAGTCAACCTTGATAACCTCGAAGGAAAATATGCTAAGTAGTTCGGTGCGCAATCGCACTTAGGCCTTATGTGAATTGCGCATGGCATTACGTTAGCCTAATTGACAGTTTGACAGTGATTTAATGAATCAAGTAGTTGTCCCTTTAAAAGGAACGTGGCAAGTGTACTAGAAGTTGTTGTTGTTGTTAAAGTCGCAGTAGTTGAGTTGTAGTTGAAGTTGAAACTGAAGTAGTTGTTGTAATAGATGTGATCAGTGAAGAGTAGAATAACGCGGTAACAACTGCCGTTGGAATTAAAGTGAAGTAACCAAACGGACGAGTGTTGGAGTTAACGACTGCATTCCCCTAAGTTTACTTCAACACAATATACCATGCAAAATTAATTTAAGTGCTTTAAATTTGTATCGTATGTTTATTTTTTCCTTTTGAATAATAACACTGTGTTATTTAAGATCGGAAGAAAAAAACTAAAAAAAAGTCTTGCATAAATAGATGTTAATAAATTAAGACAACAGTTGGCTACGTTACGTAAATTACCCACTAAAACACATATTAGGAAAGTCCAACTTCAAATCTGTGTTAGCCTCATCAGAAAGACCGTTGCATGATTTTTAAGCCACCGCAAGAAAGGTTTCTTATGTGTTACACGTACGGAATAACTAATTAGATATTACACACTATATAATTATTTGCTCAAGTATGAAATATGAACATTTTTAGTAAATTAGTACGTGCTGGTCCATACGTAAAAGATTAAATTGTAAATATATTAATGTCTACAAACAATATGTGCTGCAGCTCGCAAGAATTTCATTAGCACTGGTCAGTGTTAAAAAAAAGTAATTGAAACTTAATGGAAGAAAGCTCAATTTAATTCCGAAATCAGGTAAGGGATTTTTCTGTCGAGAAAGTAAAAATATTTCCTTTGTAAGCCCGCACTACAGGCGTTATTTGGGAGCAGAGCGCCATTTCCATGACGCCATCTAGGATTGTAATTGGATGCTTGGTGTAGAGGCTTGCTGTAGAGGCGGGAAGGTGAGGCACTTGCCATTTTTCTCCACTTCACGCCCCTTCCCCCGGCTAATATTTCCTAGAAGGTTTTATTTAGGCTGTGAATAGCTGAAATGTCATACATTTCCAATTTGTGTTGATTATAAACAATTATTGGATGAGGGTTTTGTGATATCCGGAATAATCAAGGTCGAGGTAAGGTGTTATCAGCCGAAGCCGAAGGCTGAGGCTGATAACACTAACCGAGACCTTGATTATTCCGGATATCACAAAAAACCGAATCTAATAATTGTTTTATTATACATTGTTTTGAAGAAAATAACGACAAACGCATTATCGCAGCTATCACGGTTTATTTTCAAACACTTACTTCTTACTTCGCCGTCCGTGAACTTGACATTGCTCTTGGAAATCATGCATTGCGCGCGTAACCTACAGATTATTCACTAATCTGTAGGTACAGATTAGTGAATTATGTGTAGGTTGCGCTGTTTCCCAGAATTAACTGTAGGCTTTTAGCCAATGAGAAGACAGATGGTTACTACAATGTATAATAATACAAGTTAAATAGACGGTGAGAGAGTTAAAAAGTAACAGCTGTACCGAACCGTCCTAGAAGCATAATAAATATATAGTGACGCGAGTGACCCAAAACATTGTACAGAGTACAGGGGCAAACTATTTGATCAGTTATTTCATCATTTTGTTGCGGTATCCGGTGTATTAAAAGTGGACTTTAGTTTTATCAGCTGAAGCGGAAGGATGATAACATCACTTATATCACTGAAACCGAATAAAATCATATTGTGGCACGAAACACATTGAACCAAAGCATGGTTAAGCCAAGACTGCCTGCATAATATTATTTTAAAAGACGCTCGAGTACATCATCACTCCTAGCCAAAGCTGAGTCAGCTACAGAGAGGACTCGGAGTGCGAACGTGACTGCATTGACTTTCAAGATTTTCCAACTGTAAAAAGTTCATTAATTTTACTTTAGAATATTTACTCTGGATTATTAAAAGTAGACTAAGACGCGATAAGCCATAATTCTAATTCTCGGAGCAGTTTAAATTTATTACAGGTGTATAACGCACACACAAAGGACATTATTTTCCTTTGATGGAAACGGAAATTGTCACCCACGGACAAAGACGGAGCCATTTAGGAAATCTATCAAATATTGGCAAATTGCCTCTGCCCCTAAGTGGTTTTCAAGTTATAAGAACCCTGAACGCTATTCTCATTTCTCCGACACGATAACTTGTTCAACAACTTTTTTTTTTGTTCTTCTGATAACATTTACAAAGCGATGGAGGCTTATAAGTTTTCGCAAAATAAACCAACTGAGATTAATCTGTTTACACTGCATGACAGGTACATATGGCATGATCATCTAAAAGCAATTTCCTTGCATATTATTACTATATAGGAACCAGATAAGACAACTAAGCCGAATTTATTATTTTCCGTTTGAAGCACAGTAACTACAATAGTGCTGATTCCAACCGAGGGCGACAAACTTAGAGAACATTTTACACGTCTAACAACAAGCTCAGATAAGAACAAGAAAATGATGAACGTATCTGACAATTTTGGGTGCATGACAAAATTTTGCGGAACACCTCAAGCTATTGCGTACTCATCAGCACACAGTATTCTGGCTCTAATCGCGCTTTTGGGAAATGTTTGGGTCATTGTTGCTCTTCAAAAGGTGTCATCCCTTCATCCGCCGTCAAAACTATTGTTGTGTTGTCTTGCCTGCACGGATCTCTGTGTGGGTATGATCACACAGCCTCTTCATGTTGTACTGTTGGTGTTACCAGAAGATTCCCAAGCTCAGAACTATGTTTTCAATGTTTTTAATAGCTTGGCTACTATTTTCGCGGGAGTGTCTTTGCTAACACTTACTGCAATAAGTGTAGATAGACTTCTTGCACTGCAAATGGGACTAAGGTACAGACAGGTGGTAACCTTAAGACGTGCATGGATTTTTGTTGCTGTGTTTTGGCTTTTTAGCATTACGGTTGCTATGACATTCTTTTTCAACTTTCGTATTACCATTTTCATCATTTCCATAGCGACGTTTTTCTGTATAGTAACGTCGACTCTATGTTACACGAAAATCTACTTGACGCTCCGTAATCACCAAGCACAGGTACAAGACACCGTCCACCAAGGACAAGCGAATAGAGGAGGAATTTCACTGAACATAGAACGGTACAAAAAAACTGTATCCAGTGCATTATGGCTACAAATTACATTAGCGGTTTGTTACCTTCCATATACTATCGTAGCTATAATATTTGCCATTGCGGAAACGCACACACAGTTACTTGGCCTTTGCTTGGAAGCAGCGCTAACTCTTGTCTTGTTTAACTCCTCTCTAAACCCATTTTTGTACTGCTGGAAGATGAAGGAAGTGAGGCAAGTAGTGAAGGTCATGGTCAGAAACTTTTCTTGTTTCTCTTGCCAACTCTAACTCTCCTTGTCGTTGTAAACACGACTTTCCATCGGTGTTTCCGAGACTCAATGCTTAGTGTGCAGAACTATATTGGCCAATTCTTTTAGTTTCGCAGGGAACTCATGGAGGCTAGTTTCAATTTAAAGTGATCGATAACTGACACGACCACATGAAAAATAACGTTGCAGATTGGCTCTTTGACTAAGCTTGAGTTTTGGAGGTTTAATTAATTTATTTATAGAAATAGTTATATTTTAATGGCCAGGCCCGCCTAGACTAGCACTAGCTATCCACGGGCCAATCAATATGTTAAAATGTAAATATTAATCAGAGATAAAGATGTTGTTGTTGTTACAGTGAAACCAAGCTATCGACTTTGAAACAATTGTTTAGGTTTAACATGCGTATTTGTAACAACTGTTAAATCCCATCGTATACTTACTATTTGCAAGGAACTGAGATAAAAATTCATTCTTTGCCCACATTTAAGAGTTTCCCTGAAGACAAAACTGAGAAATGGTATGATGTCATCTATATCGATCAAAGGCAAAATTCACGAACTACCATGAGGAAATTTAAAATAGAATAACGAAGTCTCAGTTCCATTTCCCCTCTCTACCAAACCTAAATGAATGATGTATTTATCATAATAATTTATGTGTAGTGGTACATTATTGTGTCTTCATCGCGTTATTCTTGGTAAGCACGTGACGTGACCTTACTCTTATATCCAAACCTAAAGAACCATTAAAGTTTTTATCCTCCTCAGGCGTAAGAGACGGTAAATAAATTTTTTATCCAAATTTACAATTTTTCTGCTCAGTAGCTTGCTTCGTCTGAAACAGACACATTTTGAGTTTCAGAGTTATTGCTTTCAACGCGTTTGTCTAAAAAAAAAAATTCTTATCTCGTGTACTTTTATTAAGAAAAGTGCTTTAAGGTGGCTCAAAACAGTTTCCAGCACATTCAAAGACTTATATTTTGATGCGCCATTATAACCACTCTTTATCAATTGATGCTACAATCATGGTATCAAAAAACTGCCCAATCACTGGTAAACAAGTTGGTATTATTTTCGTGACAGACGGTCTGCTAAAAAACCCCTTAATTTTGGCTTCAAGCGCTTGTATTTCAAAAACGGCACGGTGAAATTTTTTCTTATTATAGAATTTTGATAAGCAGGATGAGATGCAACTTTTGGCAAATTTTAAAAAAAAAATTCTGTACATGGGGTTCAGAGCCCCCTTAAATTTTCGAAAATTTAAGGTGGCTCTGAACCCGATTTACAGACTTTTCTTAACTTTGCCAAAAGTTACATCTCTTCCTGCTTATCAAAATTCTATAATAAGAAAACATTTCACCGTGTCGTTTTTGAAATATAAGCGCTTAAAGCTGAACTCAAAGATGTTTTTAGCAGGCCATAGTGTTACTATGGAAACCTATTGTGTCACGAAAATAATACCAACTTGTTCACCAATGATGGAGCAGTTTTTTGGATACCATGATTGTAGCATCAACTGATGAAGAGTGGTAATAATGACCCATCAAATTCTACGTCCTGGAAAGTGCTGGAAACTGTTTTGAGCCACCTTAAATGATCATTTCAGATTATTATTTGCCTAGATAGCCAAATTAAGTAAATAGTTCAAGATATTTGAATCATTTTCCGGCCACCTTGTTGGTTTATGAACCAACATGCATGGCTGCTCTATACTGGGGTTCGTAAATTTCTGCCAAAAAAAAAAAAAAATACGACGAATACTGAAAGTTTGGGAGAATATACAGACCTAAAACTTGGAAAGTGTCCTCTTGATTTACATTTGAATTTTCCTAGAGCATCATGATTTCTTGGCTTTATACACTGAATGGTTTTCGAATTATTTTATTTCGTGGCAGTGCAACCCAAAAGCCATTAATTTCTTCAGGTGATTGCAAATTGACGGTAACCTGACACCGATTGCGCTGACCAATGGTCTTCTCTCAAAATTCCGAGCAGAAACGTTTGCGGCGCTTTTTCCGCCTTGATTTAACTTCTGGGCCGGGTTGTTCAAAGCCCAATTAAGCTAACCTAGGATTAGTGAGAATTTTGATTTCAGTTTTGTAACTTTTCGGTGAGGTTCTCTTTTTACAATGTTTGTCCTTTAGTTTTGAGTTTGAGTGGTCACAAAAAACGAGAAACATAGCAGTGAAAAACATTTTTATACAAGCAAAATCAATTTCTTCGGTTAATTTTCAATCCTGGGTTAGCGTTAACCGGCTTTCGAAGCACCCGACCCTGGCGTTACATTTTTGCTATCTGCAAGCATCTTTCATCTCTGAAACCAGCATCGTAATCTTTCCACCAATGGTAGAGCGTGAAATATATTTTCTTGACTGTAAGTGTTTATAAGAACTCACTGTTGTGCTGCTATGAACCAACAAGACGCCTTCGCTCGTCCTCGGACATTTGGCTGCTCACGTCACAACGCCTTAACCTTTCAAAAAAGACTCTTGGGTACAGAGCTAAACTATTAATTTTAAATCTCATGGTGTTTCTCGTCTTTTGCATATTGGCAAAAAATTACCTCTGAGAGATCGAGAGAAATCACCTAAGGTATTTTACCACGAAGAAATCCGAATTTAAAGACAGTTCAGTCAGTCTTGTCGAAACTAAAAGGCATTGATTACATTATTTGAGGTAAAAATGACGAAATAATTTAACGTACACATTTGTTCAGTATTTTGGAAAATAGACAGTTTGAATCTGGTTACACATGGGATTGATCAAGTAAAGTGCGGCATTCGAAAAATCAACTGCAGCACATCAATAACATTGCCAAGGAATTAGTCTACACTTAGAGTGCCTTAATGCAAATGGTGCTAATGAGAAAATAACATAATTGGTGCAAATGCATGGTGTTCAACCTCCAGTTTATAAAATGCGTCAGTCAATTCCACCAGTCCTCACCCTCGCTCCGATTAGAGTTGTTTTCACCAAGTTTTTTTTTTCGCCAATTTTTGCTTTTGTCAACAAGACATGATTTAAAGACCACTTGTAAGCACGAGGAGGAGGTCTGTGGGGCACAGCGCTCAAGAAATACTTGATTATTTGGATGGAAACTTCAGTATTCCAGACCGAAGGATTCGAAAGTGACAATGACGGTGATTTAACACACAAATGTCGCATTAAGAGCCATATATATTTGATCATTGTCATTGTTGAGGATGAAGAAGCAGACGAGCGAAACATTTTCAGTGTAACAGCAACGGGGGAGCCGAATAACTATTCTTTGAGGGTTCCGAGAAGACAAACAGGTAACCCAGCTCAAGTTCATGGATCAATGAGATTCAGTAGCATCAGCTAAAACTAACTGATACGACACGAAAGTACCCAGCCTTGTGAAATCAGGGCGTCTTACAGTTAAAGTGCTACTGAAACGAAATTTTCGCATGTGACATTTTTGCTTAATAATAAAGTTTGAACCTTACTTGGAAACACTGCAAACTTTTTTTTCGCATACGGTGAGTGAAAACTGCTTTTTCAGCCGTTCGAAGTTGACCGGGTGAGCCTAAAATTGGCGGCCATCTTGGCGCGGCCAAAACACCGTAGTGACGTCACTGGTTGTGTTACTCTGATGCCTCACTGAAAATATAGAGTGATTATGGGAGAAGAGATTAGTAGTCAAAGCCCCCGAAAAACATCTTTAGGACATCTCAGAGCTGTGAAGCAGTTAAGAACAGTAGCCTTAAACCTGAAGAGGCGGAGAGTTCATCCTGAAGCCTTTCAGTCTATTCAATTGGATATTTCCAGGATATTTATGTAAGCAAGCAAACGAGTCCGAGTTGTTAAATCGCAAAACGATCAGGACACTTAATCAAATGGCGATCACTCATTTAACAATAGCTACACTCATAAAGTAAAATAGACATGAAAACAAGAGAAAGCGGCTTTTGAAAATATTATCCGGAGTATTGCTGCACGAATCGCAGCAACAACGCTTCTATTCTTCGAGTCGCTTCGCTTAGAGGAAACCCGACGCTCGCCGCGGACAAGATTGTGCTACATACACAGTGACCTTTTATCTGGTTGGACACGAGAAAGCGGTGGAAATCGAGCCTACTACATCCTACAAGTTACCACAGCAGCAACAATTTAAGAAACGCTCGTCTTTTATATAGAGGTAACGAATTTAAAACTTTAAAGACAAACTAAGCTGCCATGACCCCGTGTTTTCAGGAAACTAAAGAAAGCGTGACCGTGTCGGCAGCAAAAGATCATATATGCAAATTAGTTCACATTCTGAAAATAAACCTTCGAAATGTAAACTAGCGATGTTTTAACGAATTGCTTTGAACTTGGATACTAATAAATGAAGACATTAGACATAATACACGGTAAGGAACTCAAAGTAATCCATCGGCCGTGAAATGTTGCATTTGGGACTGATACGTGTAAGAAAAGTAAAATATCCCCGCTTTGTTTACACTGATGCGTATGCCGCGATTAAAAGCAAACTGGCCGTGCTGTAGACCACAATTCTAGTTCCAACGATGCTCACAACAACTCTCACTTAATAGTATCATAAAAATATGCCCTCTGTGTGCAATCTAGTACTCGCTGCAAAGCTTGTGGACCGTTAATAATTTCATGATTGTGCGGATGGCTAATGTGCTTACCGCTTTTAATTAATGCAGTAAAGTTGCGGAAGATACATATTCAAACCTAGGTTAAATAGACCTTAGATAACAGTGAGAATCCAAGTTTCTGATCCAGGCTGAAAACAAAAGGACGATATATCGTGTTCAGGCTTCAGGTCTTGATATAAAAGTAGCCACACTCGTCTTCGAAGTCTCCAATCGTGTACTCAAGATGTTCGAAAGGTATATACTGAGCTGTTCTAATCTGTAGCATTCATTTTCGTTAATCTACACTCTGGCGCCCTCTAACGTCTACGATGTGTATTTTCTGTCAAGGCTGGACAGAAATTACAAGGAAGAAACCTACTAGGTATCGATAATATGAAGAATAAACTTGAATAACTCAAGTGAAAACAAGAGGTAATCTCTAGCGCTTCATACGTGAACACAACCAGTGACGTCACAAGGTCCTTAAACTCGGTTCCAGAGCCCGGACACAGTTTTGCTCGAAAAAGTCGACTTCGGAGGCTAAAAACAGCACTTTCCGTTGGGATTTGACAAAAATAAAATTCACCATGATTTTAACTAGGTTGAAAACTATAGATTGAGCAAATAAAAGAGGATACGAAAATTTCGTTTCAGTAGCACTTTAAGTGAATTTGTCACGTGAGGTATCAAAATAATCCTTAATAGTTATTCTATCATTCTGTTTAGTTATCGGGATTTTCCTTTTCATTGTTTGGCCCTTCTAGTTATTATGTGTTTTTCTATTTTGAGTATGGTGTGACACAGTTGTTAATAATTAAACTCTTATAATGGTTTATTGTTACATCAAACACCTTACTAATTGCACTCAAATTATAATATATATATCAAAGATTGTAGTGCTTTGTGCTAGACCTAATTATGTTAAGCAGGTGAAAACCTGTGATGTTTTAAATTATCTGGGTCTAAAATCTCTGAAATTTTTAAAACTAAATTTGGACTCTTAAAGGTTAAAAGAATGGGCGCATTCCCCGAGGTTGAAACTGTCTAAATACCCCTGGTTGGGGATAAAAAAAAAAGACGGCAAATACCCCGCCCTCGGGATCGTCGTCTTCCAATACTTCTTCATTTGTTTTTTAATCAGTGAATAAAACGGTCAACTGTTCAGTATTTCGATGCAATGGTATTGAAGACTCAAAGGACAACAGTACGTGTTTAATAGTTGATTTATTTTATATTTACTTCTTTATCTTTTGTTTTTAACAGTAGTGCTAGAGGATATCGTGTCATTAAATATTATTTTCTTGTTAATGCTTCCAACCCATGAGAAACAGAAACAAAAACAACAACAAATGTGGGGAAAGGGGTTGGGAATGAGGTACTCCAACAGGCAACTATCGCCCCCTTTCTCTCTAGGGGTGCAGGTCACGATCCCCTAAGAGAGGTGCTAGTTCTCTTGAAGGCTGCAGATCACAATACCCTGTAAGAGTACTTACTCCTCTCCAGTGCCGCAGGTCACAATACCCCGAAAGAGATCCTTAGTCAAGTAAGACAGTGAAGACTCATGGTTACCATGGTAATCAATCCATTCAGTAAGCCTATGAGGCAAAGAGTGACCTGCCATCGGAGCACTTCATCCTCACAAATACACGAAGTGTATTCCTCAAAGACGAAAGTTAGACAAAGACAAGTTTAGTTGGACATATCACCTAACAACTCACATAAGACCCTAGAAAGGAGAGAATGGGAACATTATATATATCTAAATAGTATAATTTAAATAGTTGATTATAATTTCTTATTCATTGTGTACATATTTTATTCTTAGGTTTTAGGTTTTAGTATTCATGCACGACCCCACAAGCTGCACAGCTTTTTAACTTATCGTGCTTAAATAAAGGTCGTCTGTCTGTCTGTCTGTCTGTCTGTCTGTAACAGTCTGAGGACCGCCGCCCCAAAGTTTTGAGAAGCCGAGGGGGGAGGCCGACAGAAGCAGGAGATTGTAGCAGCCCCAATCATTTAGCTATGTCCGGCATATTGAGAGGGCTGTGGACCAGGCGTGGAGAGAAGCTGCCTTGTTTTAGATGTAAGTCCCACTTTACTGAGCGGAGAACGAGATAAGTACTGAAAAAGTGGACCAGTTGAGGTCCCCCGGAAGGACGGAAAAAGTGTTTTCAGAGCCTTGACGGGGTAGATTGGTTGGCCCGTCTTTCCTATATTAAAAGTATGGCCTGAACGGAATGGCTCAGTTTTAGATATTTTGATTCGAGCAGACATATGTTCAGGACTGACGGAAACTGGGAGCAAGGTTATACATAGCTTGGAGACAAATAGATGGCAGGGAGTAGGCGAGTTGTATGTCATTTCTCCAAGGCGAAGGAAACCTAAAAAAACTTGGGTCATTGCTGCCCATAACATAATAGAGTCTCACACAGTGTTCACGTCAGTGATTGTTTTGTGATAAACAAAATATAGTTCACCCTGTCGATTATAACTATATGGTTACAGGTAGTAAAGAAATATTTAAAGTTGAGAAAACATACTTTTAACTTTTAAAAGCATTTCTAGTCCCTGAAGGACAAGTCAGTCTTTGACAAAGGCCTCGTCATTCCCGATAAACACCTTCATCTTTCGAAAAACACCTATATCTAATGCCTAGGGGACGCCCCGGTGTACGCTAATGCCCAGCCCCCGGGTGTACCGAGTTATGTTGTTATTAGTTGGCTTTTCAGGATCGTTACTACATTGACATTAAGTTTCGACGACCGAATACCGCTATCGATTGCTTGCACAGCGACAGTCTTATGCATAGTAACCTCGATCGTCAGTTACACAAAAATCTATCTGATACTTCGCAGTCATCAAGCTCAAGTACAAGAGCATGGTCACCAAGGACAACCAAACAGAGGAAGGCCAATGAATATAACTCGATACAGAAAGACAGTGTCTACTGCATTGTGGATACAGATAGCATTAGTTGTCTGTTATCTTCCTTATGGCATTGCGGCTATTTTTCTCATCAAAGGATTACGAACACAATTTCTTGACTTTGCTTGGGAACTAATAATATCTCTTTTTATGCTAAACTCGACCCTAAACCCGCTCCTCTACTGTTGGAAGATAATGGAAATAAGGCAAGCAGTGATTGGTACGTTAAGACTGTTTTGTTGTTTCTTGACGTAAACTACCTTGTTAAACACTGATAAAACCCAAGTAACCAAACGACAGATCAGGTTTTTGTTTTGTGTGTTGGAAAGTCATCACTTTGTTAACCGTTTTCAAAATCGGGAGAGGGAACCAAGACCTGAAGGGGAGGACTCCTGTATGAAAAGGTCGGGGATGTTCGTTGGAAAATTTGATTTCAACTGGTTGTGGTGAAAGTTTCATTTTACCTCTCAAAGACCCTAAAAGATATCACCACTTTAAATTTACTAGGCCCAATTACAAGCCGCTACTCTGAAAAAAAAAAAAAAAAACCTGCGCTAGTCGACCAGACTTGAGGGACCGACGGAAATTGAGCCTAAAAGCGTTTTTGGCTACAATTTCTTCGAGTGCATTCTAAAAGACACTAAGGTAACAGCTAAAATAGCGCGTTTTGTCATAAACACCTTAACTGAGACGAGAATCGTTGAATTATACCTCTAAGTGAGGCAACGAGTATCACTGACCTCTTCAAATGCGAGTCCCTCCTCCAAAAAGACCCGAGACTAATGTTGCCATGGTAATGGTATACTGGCCGGAATTTTAACATTTTCTAGGAACAAAATCTCGAGGCAAGTAAAAATGAGGGATAAGAGCGAACCACGCTTCGGTGTTGCCCAATTTCACGAGGATAAGGAATAAACTGTCAGAAAAAGATTAACATCATAACTGATGGTATGCAACTAGTTTTACCGGGATTGAGTGTGATTGGACACTGACTGTGACAAGTCTCTAATTACCAACATTTCATTTAACAACCTAAACAACTCGTAAAACACCACCATCAATTTATTGACGTTCACTAAAAATGGTTGTGTTAATTAATTATCACTGCCATGATAAGCAAATATATATTTTTTTCATTTGTCTCTTCAAATATACGAAAATAAAACCCACAAGACAAGAGACATTGGCAATAAAAATACGAAAACAGAGGTTTTCCTAATTTTGATCTGTCATCACACACTTATATAATATATCAGTCTCTTATGCCCTTTTACGTACTATCTCACAAGATTCATTGCAAGTGAACTAGGCTCAAAGTTCATATAGGATTTTTCTTTTCTTAATTTTTCTTTTTTGTTGTCGGAAAACGCTAAGATTATCTATCTATACGTAATATTTATCAGGGACAGACCATCTAAAAAATATTTAGAGAAGCACCCTGGTACTTTGCTCAATAACAATGAACCATTATCCGTTTCCTGATTTACCGAACTATTTTCCTTCACGTTTTAGATAAAAATCTCAAGTCATTTGTCATATGTGACTTTGAGGGGCACAACATTAGTTTATCTAGATATCCCCCTCTATTTCCTTTCCAATTGTTAGAGAATAAAAGTGCAAGCTAAAGAGTATTCTACTGAGTTACTCATTCGTTATTGAATTTTTAAGACAAAACTTGTTTTTAGTGTTGGGTAATATAATCGTGTGATATTTCACAGCATTTAAGAAAGGGGTACTTCATTTTCTATTTCATTACTGCTAAATTTATACTCCCTCTAATGCTATGTTATTAAGCTTGAGTTTATTCATATTCATCGAACACCATCATTTCGTGACTTTTCTAGCTGTATTTACTCAGTTGCTCTAGTTGGTTTCTCTTGACGTCAGTTAAGAAAATGAAGTTAATCTGATGTTTGGTTTTTGGAAGCACTCTTCCTGGAAATAACCATTTGGTATTCTGTAATTTATCGAGATATGAACTCAATAAATTGACCTCGCTCCCAATGTGTGGCTTCATAGCTGAGTTGGGAGAGCATCGCACTGGTATCGCGGAGGTCACGGGTTCGAATCCCGTTGAAGCCCTGATTTTTTTTCAGGCTTCTTCTTTCAAATTGCTTAAAATGGAAAATTTCCTGCGATGATCAATCTTCACTTCCATCTACAACTGCAGTTTAAATATGAATTATGTCATTTACACTTCACATCATTTCACTCATCACGGGAGATATGAACTCAATAAATTGGCATCGCTCCCCATGTGTCGCTTCATAGCTCAGTTGGTAGAGCATCGCACCGGTAATGCGGAGGTCACGGGTTCGAATCCCGTTGAAGCCCTGATTTTTTTCAGGCTTCTTCTTTCCAATTGCTTAAATTTGAAAATTTACTGCTGTGATCATTCTTTACTTTCATCTACAACCGCAGTTCAAATACGAATTATTTCATATACACTTCAATCTTGTCGGGATTTCGTTGTGTAATTTTTCAGCCAAACTTTATTTGTTTAGTAGTCCTTTTTAGACACTGAAATATGGTTGTCTAATTAAGACTCGTGTCTCGTTAATACCTCGCCCAAAAGAGCCAGCAAAAGTGTGATTACCACAATCAGCACTGAGGTGTTTCTTTGTATATATATGTTTGAACTTAAGGACGTTCGCGCTAATTGTTTCTGCGCATCCTTACTGCGTACGCAAATTCACATGCCACGTCATGCATGAGCGCGCGCGCTAAGTCATAAAATAAGCAAATGATAGGGCAGATGGCCATTGCTAGAGCTTTGCCTGCATTTAACGATCTGGGCGTTCGGTTATCCCAATTTTTCTTTGAATAGATCATTTCCTCTACTGATTTTCTACTTTTAAGGAAAAAATGAAGAAAATCTATCGACTACAAAATTGAATTTTTGGCAAAATGCACCATCGAATTCCGTTCTTAATAGCTCTTTGTGCATCTTTGCGGCGGTTTCAAATGCCTCTTAAAGGGTTAAATTTTGTGAAAACGTTAGTAACATTTGAAATTATTTAGGCAACAGACCCACTTCTACAAAATATGACTGAGATCGTTTGCCTCCGTTGACTCACCTTCGATATTTTTAACTGTAAATCCCTGTAGACCGTGCTCAATTATATGGTACAATTTTTCGAAATCAGGGTAGTTTTCCACACGCTTTATCTCAGAAACGAAGACGGTGACCCCCAATTTTTTTTGCATTTCTGGCACAAGTAACTCATTATCTGCCTGCAGTAAAATTTTAAAAAAATTCTATCGACTGGAAAATTTTCGCGCGAACGTCCTTAAGAGCACGCAAACAGATAATGATATGGACTAGGCAGGCTTAAGACTGAGTAACGGCCAGCCCACGAACTTGGAGTTGACTCATTGTTCCATTAGTAATACCTATGTTTTGTGAAATATTTAACAACAACTTTTCTCTCTTAAGGTGTTTAGAAACAGTATCCAGTACTTTCCAAGACTTACAGTTTGATGAGTCATTATAACCACTCATTGTCGGTTGATGCCAAAATCATGGTATCAACAAACAACCCAATCATCGAAGAACAAGTTGCTGTTATTTTTGTGTTACAAAAGGTTACCACAGCAACAATATGACCTGCTACAAACACCCTTAATTTTAGCTAAAATTAAGGGTGTTTTTAAGGGTGCTGCTATAGTAACCTATTGTGCCACAAAAATACCAGCAACTTGTTCCCCGATGATTGGCTAGTTTGTTGATACCATGACTTTGGCATCAACCGGTATAGAGTGGTTGTAATGACCCATCAAACTGTGAGTCTTGGGAAGTACTGGAAAATGTTTCCAGCCACCTTAACTTAGTGTTGTTCTTAACTATTTAACCGGTGGAAATCAAGATTGTAACTTTTATATTGTTCACGTTACATTACTTAGGTCAACCACTTAGAGATAGTCGGCTAAAATTAAACGGGTAGAAAAAGTTTTACTCAACCTTGATAACCTCGAGGGAAAATATGCTAAGTAGTTCGGTGCGCAACCACACTTAGGCCTTCTGTGAATTGCGCATGGCATTACGTTAGCCTAATTGACAGTTTGACAGTGATTTGATGAATCAAGTAGTTGTCCCTTTCAAAGGAACGTGGCAAGTGTACTAGAAGTTGTTGTTGTTGTTAAAGTCGCAGTAGTTGAAGTTGTAGTTGAAGTTGAAACTGAAGTAGTTGTTGTAATAGATGTGATCAGTGAAGAGTAGAACAACGCGGTAACAACTGCCGTTGGAATTAAAGTGAAGTAACCAAACGGACGAGTGTTGGAGTTAACGACTGCATTCCCCTAAGTTTACTTCAACACAATATACCATGCAAAATTAATTTAAGTGCTTTAAATTTGTATCGTATGTTTATTTTTTCCCTTTGAATAATAACACTGTGTTATTTAAGATCGGAGAAAAAAACTAAAAAAAAGTCTTGAATAAATAGATGTTAATAAATTAAGACAACAGTTGGCTACGTTACGTAAATTACCCACTAAAACACATATTAGGAAAGTCCAACTTCAAATCTGTGTTAGCCTCATCAGAAAGACCGTTGCATGATTTTTAAGCCACCGCAAAAAAAGGTTTCTTATCTGTTACACGTACGGAATAACTAATTAGATATTACACACTATATAATTATTTGCTCAAGTATGAAATATGAACATTTTTAGTAAATTAGTACGTGCTGGTCCATACATAAAAGATTACATTGTAAATAAATTAATGTCTACAAACAATATGTGCTGCAGCTCGCAAGATTTTCATTAGCACTAGTCAGTGTTAAAAAAAGTAATTGAAACTTAAAGGAAGAAAGCTCAACTTAGTTCCGAAATCAGGTAAGGGATTTTTCTGTCGGGAAAGTAAAATATTTCCTTTGTTGGCTCGCACTACAGGCGTTATTTTGGAGCAGAGCGCCATTTCCTTGACGCCATCTTGGATTGTAGTTGGATGCGTGGTGTAGAGGCTTGTTGCACAGGCGGGAAGGTGAGGCACTTGCCATTTTTCTCCACTTCACGCCTCTTCCCTCGGCTAATATATCCTAGAAGGTTTTATTTAGGTTGTGAATAGCTGAAATGCCATAAAATTCCAATTTGTGTTTATTATACAAGTTAAATAGACGGTGAGAGAGTTAAAAAGTAACATCTCTACCGAACCGTCCTAGAAGCATAAATATATAGTGATGCGAGTGACCCAAAAACATTGTACAGAGTACAGGGGCAGACTATTTGATTAGTTATTTCATCACTTTGTTGTGGTATCCGGTGTATTAAAAGTGGATTTTAGTTTTATCAGCTGAAGCGGAAGGATGATAACATCACTTATATCACTCAAACCGAATAAAATCATATTGTGGCACGAAAACACATTGAACCAAAGCATGGTTAAGCCAAGACTGCCTGCATAATATTATTTTAAAAGACGCTCGAGTACATCATCAGAGGACTCGGAGTGCGAACGTAACTGCATTGACTTTCAAGATTTTCCAACTGTAAAAAGTTCATTAATTTTGTTTTAGAATATTTACTCTGGATTATTAAACGTAGACTAAGGCGCGATAAGCCATATTTCTAATTCTCGGAGCAGTTTAAATTTATTACAGGTGTATAACGCACACACAAAGTACATTTCCTTTGATGGAAACGGAAATTGTCACCCACGGACAAAGACGGAGCCTTTTAGGAAATCTATCAAATATTGGCAGAATACCTCTGCCCCTAAGTGGTTTTTAAGTTATAAAAACCCTGAAACGCTATTCTCATTGCTACGACACGATAACTTGTTCAACAACTTTTTTTTTGTTCTTCTGATAGCATTTACAAAGCGATGGAGGTTTATGATTGAATTTTCGCAAAATAAACCAGCTGGAATTAATCTGTTTACACTATGACACGTACACCATCCGTATGACATGCATGCTCATCTAAAAGCAAATTTCCCTTTCAAATTATGTACCTTATAGAAAACTCAACTACCCAGATAAGGCAACATAAGCCGAAGTTATTATTTCTGTTTGAAGCACAGTAACTACGAATCGCGCTGATTCCAACCGAGGGCGACGGGGACTAAGAGAACATTTTACAACTTCTAACCAACAAGCTCAGAGACCGAGAAAATACAGAAAACAATCTCATTGGTTTTAGAGTGAATTCGAAAACTCCAGCGTGTGTTCATCGATTATGACATTATATTCCTCCCTAAGTTTTCGTCTGTTGTGTCACGCAACGCAGACTTTCATAAACAACAAGTCGCATGTTTTAGATTTGACGTGTTTCCTGGCGAACTCGTTTCTAATTCTGCACTGATCAGCGTCACATTTTTGTCTTTGGTTTCTGTTTCCGGCAATGTTTTTGAGCAGACTCCTAGTTGTATTATTTTCCGGTCGAGAAGAAATGCAAAAATCACTTTGTGTAACTTGACATCAACAAACGTGCTTATATCAAAAAAGTTATCACCGGCAGTAAACTTTTAGAAACACTACAAACACGCCAGTGGAGGAATTTGAAGTGGAATCTGCATGTTTCGAATCTGTTAGTCGAGGATCGATATTACTAACCAACGAAGGAAACGGCAATTTTGTTATCTTTTACAGTATCAGAGTCAATAAGTTAATTATAAATAAGGATTGTAAAAGCCGAAAGTCGTCGCAATGAATTCCTTTCAAAAGACATTTCGCATCCAGATTGCGCAATCATTTCGACTTTTTGAGACTTTTCCGTACTTATTTTACTTCGTAACGATAATAAATGATGAATTGAGCACTACACACGACCTTGCCGAGGTAGGCTTTTGGAACCTTGATTGACAACAATTGATTACTATCTATCGCGACGTACCAGATAATTGACCAGTTGGTTAGTTGTTGATCACAATTATGGCGGAGATTTGCTGCTCTTTTAAGTCAATTGTTGGAGGACAGTGTAGTTTTGACAGAAAAGATCGAAAAGGTGACACTCGAGTAATCCCATTGCTAAGTTGCCAAAAAGACATTTCAGGTCACTTGAGCACGTACAAGTTCAGTGGTCCTGAAAATGAAGTGGATTTGATTTTGTGTCGTGCTGGCTTTCCGAATTTTGCACACAACACTGAGAGCATGACAATCTGCCCAAGTCATCGTTCAAAACTGGGAATAGGTTGGAGCCGAGGGTCTACCATTAAATGTAGGGTACCTCAATCTCTGTCAGGGCATGGTAGAGGGAAAACCGCAAAGTGGCCAAAAGCTGAGCGCGGAATTGGAAAGCGAGAATCTGCTCTTATTCTGAAAGAGACGGGCGTATTTATCCAAGTTGGTTCAGGTACGTGCTAAGTATAGTTTCATTATTCATTGTGCATTATTGAACCACTGAGTAATGGCATACTGCATATTACAGGTGTTTGTATAAACTGCAAGAAAAAGATTTCAGCAAATCAAGATAAGAGTGAGATTGCAAGGACTGCAGACGTTGCTTCAGAGCTGAGTAAAATGCAACTGGTATGTACATGTAGATAGCTATCAAGTTTATAACGGCTTTGTCCGCACTTGAAACTCAATACTGCAGGCCCCACTTTCAGGAGTTCCCAGCCGTGATGAAGAGAACCTTGATACAAAAAAAAATACATTCG
>JAHPZR010024935.1:127500-132736 GCA_019787425.1 Platygyra sinensis
AATTCGTGTTTAGCGGTCACGTTCCTATACTGTCTGTGACTCTCAGTTCTGTAAGGCTTCCAACCCAACTCGGCAGCTGGCTAATTAGCAGCCGGTCCTTCTGCGATAGGATAAATCGATCACAAATTCAATAATATCTTATCACACTGGGCTGTACGAACTTGATTAAAGCATGGGAAAAAGGCCCAAGGACAAGGCAAATCAGAAAGGTGGGTAGGTGTAGTAATGTGCTTAATGATTGAGCAGCGTTTTCTACAGTAAAGTCTAAATCCCGCAACATGTAATATAGATTCCCAACAGTATTGACTGATATGAATTTGCACTGAGTTGGCAACTTTTCGTTATCACCACGACTGCTACTAACAAATACCTACGTCTTAAAAAGTGCGTATTTAATTACAGAAAAAAAAAGTGAAACCCAAAGCAATAAACAAGAAATGTTAATGTCCTGTGCGTGATTTTTTTTAATATATCACAATCCCATTTCCCTGAATGGGAGAAAATACATAAAGATATCATTCACCTACAATGTACAAGTCAGTGACAAAAAACAACGCTTTTATCTAGTATGTCATTCACCTTAGTTGGGAAAAATATCTACTTTTATTCAAATTTGCTTGCATTTAAGATGTTTACACTTCGATTGATCCACATGTAAGGCTGATCGATCTGGTCGAATTATACTTCACTTATTTTTTTTGATGGTGTTTCTCGGCAGCTGTCTGCTGAACGAAACAACAGGTCTTACCCTTACTGCGAAATACATCTTCGTCTTGGCTGCAATTTGTGCTATTTGTAATGACTTTTCCGTCAAAAAATCGACGCCGAGAAAGGTGTTATGCCACAAGCAGGTGCGTGAAATGCGCGAGCTCATACTTTTAGAGCCATATAAGCTTCTATTGTCAATGTTTTCTCACAGTATTTGGATGTTTCGAGATAGGCATTACTAGTTGTTTGTGGTCTATGGCGTCTCGGGTCAAAGCTTGTAAGAATACAGTAGTTTATTATTTATTTCTTAGTGTTCTTCTGCAAAACGAATTGAGTTTTATTGCTTTAAAGAAAGACCGACCGGTGTTTGTCTGTTTACATAAGGCATGTATTTCAGAACAAAACCAGTTCCTCACCTTTTACTACTTTCATTTCAGCAGAAAAAGTACAAGACCTATGTCAAGATCCCCTGAATAAGGGAGCAGGCGAGCGTTGAAAAAAGGCTTCTTGTCAAGCCATGAACTAAAAAACAATCCTGGAATAACAAAGTACAGGAACATATATTCCTCAACTAACCAGCTGGGAGAACGACAAAATGGTGGCGAACTTAACAGAATATAGAAGCCACACTGCAAATCCAGATATATTTTGCATGACCGGTTTCCATGCAGCACATAATTTTTTTTCCGCCGTGAACATCACTCTCTCTATTACTGCATTTCTTGGAAATGTAGAAAAAAGCAGCGCATTTTTGTACTAAAAAGGGTGTTATCTCTAGCTTCGTCCAGCATCAAAGCTCTTGTTAGGTTTCCTGCAAGCACCGATCTCTGCGTGGGTTTCATTACTCAGCCTCTTTTCGTGGCTTATATAATGTCTCCAGAACACTCCATGCTTTGTTATCATCTTTCAATTCTCTTTGAAAGGTTGAGCGTAATCCTTGGCGGAGTATCTGTGTCAACGCTAATTGCGATAAGTGTAGACAGAATTCTCGCCTTGTTGTTGGGGCTAAGATACAGACATATCGTGCCACTGAGACGTGTCCGGAGTAATGTTGTTATTAGGTGGTTTTTCAGTATCGTCACCACATTGACATTAAGTTTCGACGAGCGAATAGCGCTATCGATTGCTTGCACATCGACAGTCTTATGCATAGTCACCTCGGTCTTCTGTTACACAAAAATCTATCTGATTCTAAGCAATCATCAAGCTATAGAACAAGGGATCTCATAACCAAGGGGACACCAAACCGATGAGGAAGCCGATGATTATAGAGGAGGATATTACACGGTGGCGAGAAAGATATGAATTTTATTGTTCACTCGCGGGCAAGAAACAATATCTCACCCGTTTTCGCTTCGCTCAATTCGTGAGATATTGTTCTTGGCCAGCTCGAACATAAAATTCATATCTTCTCGCACCGTGT
Source organism: Platygyra sinensis (assembly GCA_019787425.1). Taxonomy (NCBI): domain Eukaryota; kingdom Metazoa; phylum Cnidaria; class Anthozoa; order Scleractinia; family Merulinidae; genus Platygyra; species Platygyra sinensis. The sequence goes on from JAHPZR010024935.1 coordinate 129,632, forward strand.
AAGATCCTCCTATATATCATCGGCCTTCTCCTCAGGTTGGGGTAAGATCCTTGGTAGGCATCCCTTTGTTCTATAGCTTGATGATTGCTTAGAATCAGATAGATTTTTGTGTAACAGAAGACCGAGGTGACTATGCATAAGACTGTCGATGTGCAAGCAATCGATAGCGCTATTCGCTCGTCGAAACTTAATGTCAATGTGGTGACGATACTGAAAAACCACCTAATAACAACATTACTCCGGACACGTCTCAGTGGCACGATATGTCTGTATCTTAGCCCCAACAACAAGGCGAGAATTCTGTCTACACTTATCGCAATTAGCGTTGACACAGATACTCCGCCAAGGATTACGCTCAACCTTTCAAAGAGAATTGAAAGATGATAACAAAGCATGGAGTGTTCTGGAGACATTATATAAGCCACGAAAAGAGGCTGAGTAATGAAACCCACGCAGAGATCGGTGCTTGCAGGAAACCTAACAAGAGCTTTGATGCTGGACGAAGCTAGAGATAACACCCTTTTTAGTACAAAAATGCGCTGCTTTTTTCTACATTTCCAAGAAATGCAGTAATAGAGAGAGTGATGTTCACGGCGGAAAAAAAATTATGTGCTGCATGGAAACCGGTCATGCAAAATATATCTGGATTTGCAGTGTGGCTTCTATATTCTGTTAAGTTCGCCACCATTTTGTCGTTCTCCCAGCTGGTTAGTTGAGGAATATATGTTCCTGTACTTTGTTATTCCAGGATTGTTTTTTAGTTCATGGCTTGACAAGAAGCCTTTTTTCAACGCTCGCCTGCTCCCTTATTCAGGGGATCTTGACATAGGTCTTGTACTTTTTCTGCTGAAATGAAAGTAGTAAAAGGTGAGGAACTGGTTTTGTTCTGAAATACATGCCTTATGTAAACAGACAAACACCGGTCGGTCTTTCTTTAAAGCAATAAAACTCAATTCGTTTTGCAGAAGAACACTAAGAAATAAATAATAAACTACTGTATTCTTACAAGCTTTGACCCGAGACGCCATAGACCACAAACAACTAGTAATGCCTATCTCGAAACATCCAAATACTGTGAGAAAACATTGACAATAGAAGCTTATATGGCTCTAAAAGTATGAGCTCGCGCATTTCACGCACCTGCTTGTGGCATAACACCTTTCTCGGCGTCGATTTTTTGACGGAAAAGTCATTACAAATAGCACAAATTGCAGCCAAGACGAAGATGTATTTCGCAGTAAGGGTAAGACCTGTTGTTTCGTTCAGCAGACAGCTGCCGAGAAACACCATCAAAAAAAATAAGTGAAGTATAATTCGACCAGATCGATCAGCCTTACATGTGGATCAATCGAAGTGTAAACATCTTAAATGCAAGCAAATTTGAATAAAAGTAGATATTTTTCCCAACTAAGGTGAATGACATACTAGATAAAAGCGTTGTTTTTTTGTCACTGACTTGTACATTGTAGGTGAATGATATCTTTATGTATTTTCTCCCATTCAGGGAAATGGGATTGTGATATATTAAAAAAAATCACGCACAGGACATTAACATTTCTTGTTTATTGCTTTGGGTTTCACTTTTTTTTTCTGTAATTAAATACGCACTTTTTAAGACGTAGGTATTTGTTAGTAGCAGTCGTGGTGATAACGAAAAGTTGCCAACTCAGTGCAAATTCATATCAGTCAATACTGTTGGGAATCTATATTACATGTTGCGGGATTTAGACTTTACTGTAGAAAACGCTGCTCAATCATTAAGCACATTACTACACCTACCCACCTTTCTGATTTGCCTTGTCCTTGGGCCTTTTTCCCATGCTTTAATCAAGTTCGTACAGCCCAGTGTGATAAGATATTATTGAATTTGTGATCGATTTATCCTATCGCAGAAGGACCGGCTGCTAATTAGCCAGCTGCCGAGTTGGGTTGGAAGCCTTACAGAACTGAGAGTCACAGACAGTATAGGAACGTGACCGCTAAACACGAATTGCTGCTCTGTTGATATCAAGTTTACCATGCAGTTTTCAGTGCTCTTGAAACAAGCAATACAGGGATCGATATCCTGACTAAGCGAATGGGATATTTCTTTTCGCAGCAATCAGCTGCCGGAAACTCTGTCAAATAGTGAAACGTCATCTTGAGATCAGTAAACTTCATCAATCACACCATGTAAATAAACATGGTGATTTTAAAATTAAATTAAAATGGAAAGAGCTGAACAAAAAACAGAACAAAATGTCTTATACTTTCTCTTTTTGTCCCAACCTTCCACACAGCCTGCTATTCCCATTTGTTTAATTTGAAGTCTGATTCAACCTTACATTGTTCGTGTAGTATCATATTTTTTCCAAGAAAGGAAGCAAAAGTGTTTTACTTCCAAGGCCCCTTTAAAATCGTGGGGATGGTCTTTCATGTTGCTTTTTTTGTCTTGGGAGAACAATAGTATGGAGGACGATTCGGGGCTTCGCTGCTTTCTTTATTCAAGAGCAACGTCTTCATGGTTAATTCGAATTTAAATAAAACAATCTTGCAATCTGTATATCTTTTATTTCCTTTTTCCTAAATTTAGAGCTTATGTGGAAACTCCGTTACTAAAGCGAAGTAAACAAAAGGATATAACTTGACCATCGTTTGGTTCTTTAGATGAAAAACATTGAGTAAGGGAGGAAAAAAAAAACTCACACCTTCAAAAGCGTCGGTGGAAACATCAAGTTAAGGACTGCACAATGATCTCCAACAGAATTTAAGTGGTCGTCTTTGAAAGGAGAGAGCTGAGCGGTCTAATATAAGCATAATGACTAAAGCTTCAATTTTCACCATGATTTCACAAGGAAAATTGTTCGGTTCGCCGAGCAGACAAACGTTAAGATAACTTTCATGATTTTGTCTCTTTTCGAGACAGAATTGTGTTTTAACAGCCATGAGTTTCCCAAGCGCATTTTTTTTTCCTCACTTGATTTCTTCAACGGCACAAACACGATCTCGAGAATGTTGAATCGATAGTGATGGCTCAGCCTCTCGGAGCTAAACAAAGACGCTTAGAAAGAAAAACAGCTTCATGAGTACAAGAGACTTCAATCCATTGAAGGATGTCTTAGCTAA
>JAHPZR010024937.1:0-14515 GCA_019787425.1 Platygyra sinensis
CTATAATGGCCTATATGGGGAGGCTCCGCCCGAAAGGGGTACCTTTTTCAGGCTTCAGGTATAAAAAAGGGTAGCGATTTCACAAGTTGAGGTATATAAAAGGGTAGGGAAATCGGTCATTTAAGTATTTCAAAGGGCCTTTAATTATAATTTTTCGGTAGACGCCTCTGAAGGTTGTATAAATTCATTTATTAAGCATTACATAAAAACGAAAACAAGACTTCCTAAAATAGGTATGTGAAAGTGGTACCTTTTTTCAATAAAAGGTATATAAAAGGGGTACCTTTTCTGCCAAAATGGTATATTTTAAAAGGGTTAGGGGTTGGACCTCGGGGCGGAGCCTCCCCGTATAAAACTTCGTTAAGTACCGCCCCCCGGGGAAAAAACCCAGGAGTTTACTCAAAAAAGTGCACCGCAACAGCGCGCAAAAAAAGGGCGCGTACTGTCCAATTACAAGCATGACGTGTGCAACTGTCCAATTAATGCTCTAATCAGGGTTGCTGATGACCAATCAGATTCGAGAATTTTGTTATAGTTTTGATTAATCGCACAAACTGGATTGACTAAACATCTAACCGAACCAAGAGAAGATCAAGGTAAGTTATTCAATCTTCTCTTGACTGAACTTTTTCTTGTTAACATTCGAATCTCATTAAAGGATAACAATTCGAGGCGGGCAAAATTCATTACAAATCTTAGTTTGTAGTTGTAAAATTAAATTAATTTTCCTGTGAGACGGTTGAACAAGTCAAAGTCGGTTAAGTCGGCAATACAGTTTACCTCTGAAGCACTGATATAGTCAATTAGAAAACAGTCCTAAGAAAGCACGCGCGCTGATTGGTTAAAAATCGTGTTTGTATAACTCGATGGAGACACAAAACTAGCGCGCGCTTGTTGACGTAGTGATGGCGCGAGCAAAGAGAATTTACATTTTGATATCAAAAGCTAACAAGTTGTTTTCCTTTTTCTCGTCGTGGTGTTTTCTAAAAGAAATAGAAAACATGTACATCGTGTTTCTATCGAGTTATACAAACACTCGTGAAAGTTTGGGAGAACTCGAAAAAGCTGTGGAAACACTCGCCTGCGGCTCGTGTTCCCACAGCATTTCTCGTTCTCCCAAACTTCCACTCGTGTTTGTATAACTCGATACAAACACGGTACATGTTTTCTATTTCTTAATCAACAGGGTTTGCACGAAAGCAAAAAATCTAAAAGCAGACTGAAAAAGGAAAACAGTGTTAGAAGACTGAACGTGAAAACGATAGGAAATTTCAGTGAAGAGGAAAAATAAATTCCACACGCTCACCGTTAGGCTTTGTCTTTGTCTATAACATTCCATCTGCGTATGGTCCGTTTCAATTAGTCCGTACAAGTTCGTGTGTAAAATTCCATTTATAAACTATAGACTCTATATAGGTTATTGATCGTTTTTCAGTCAGTAAAAATAAAAATGACAGAACTTGAAACAGGTGCTTAAACATTGAAAAACAACTAATTCTTGACATCCCAATTTGCCGTTGCAACGGTATAAATAACCCATGGTAGGACTATTCTGAGCTACAAAACGAGTTTGGTATCCCAATTCCATTGTTATCTAATGGTAATCATTATCTTAAGATTCACCTTTTTTAAATTGTGGAAAGAATTGTGGGAGAGGGAGCTGCGTCAATTTTTCGAAAAATAAATTTTCGCTAGTCCAGAGTAAACTGAGAATCTTAAAAGCAATGAGCTTGATATCTTCTGCAGAAAGCTGTCGAAATTATTTTCAATTCAAACCATCAGCTTCAAATGAATTGTTATTTCAGGGATGTTAGATCTCGGTCTTGCCAAAGAAAAATGTTCAAAATAAAAGGGATGCGCTTAGAAAAAAAAGAATAATCTCCATTTTGTCTCTTACATGAGACGACAAGTACAACAAAGGAGAAGAACAAGTACATCTTAGGGCGCGTTCGTTTGGAATATTGTGGAATGTCTTCCGGATTATATTCCGGTTATTCTGCTCCTGGGAGCAGAATAGTCGGAATGAAAATCCAGATATTCCAGAATGAGAATAGCTCCCAAACAAACGCTTACTCGCACTATTCCAATTGTTCTTATTCCGGATTGATCAAAAACGAACGCGCCCTGAAAGGAATATCTTTCTCGGGGATAAAGAAACTCATAATATCGCCTATGTTGCTATAACGCCAGGAGGAAAATATGCAATGAAATTCAGATATTTCTTCTGTTATTAGTTAGTTTTAAGCGACTTTTCCAGGACATTACTACAGAATGCGAGCAAGTGTGACTTTTTCACTTAAGCATCACAGCTTTGTACGGACATTAATTACTAATAACATTTTTCTTTTTCAGTTTTCGATTGCAATTTTTAACAAAAGTAGACCATAATACATTTTTTTCAAAGTCGTGCTTTTGGCAGTGTCGCTTTAGTGCGGCCTATTCAGTTTTCTTCAGTTTTGAAAATATCTTAGCAAACGGAGGTAACTATGAAAGTTGGTTATGTATTTACCTATGCACTATTGAAAACCAGCCTATGATTTCAACAAGACCTTTTCTACTTACTTTCTATTGCTTTCTGTACGTCTCAGCTAGTCAGTCGCTTACAAAGAGCGAAGTCAAATAACACTATATCAGTTTGCTTTTTTTAATATCTTCGTTGGTAACTCGACCATTTCGAGTTACAGACGTTTTTTACCTGTCCGAAAATAACGGCTACCCGAAAGAAACGGTTACCCGTAAGTAGCGGCCCCTTTTGCCGGCAAAATTCGAAAGTAACGGAGGCCGTTACTTTCAGAATTCTCCGGGGGTAATGCCAGATTAAATCTGTTGGTTGGGTTAATAGTGAACCGTACATTGTGCAAAATCAGCTTGATATTTTATATTTTAGTATTTGTGTCGAGACGAATGACATATTTATCCAACTAAGAATGCTTCCTTGATAGTCTGTTATTTCTTTGCTCCTTAAGAATCTTCTTTAAAATGAACATTCGATCACACTCAAGGTCTTGGGTATCAATTACCTCTTCTTTATTTAAATATCCCCTAACCAGCAAACTAAACAAAGCTCTATGTTCTACATTGTTCAAGAGGATCACTTAAAACGACGTCAGTTTTTGAAGTTCCCTCATTGCGATAATCACATTTTATCAGAACTTTGAACAACTTGCTGTTCATCAATCACACCTACAAAGCCTGTTTCTTAGATTTCACAATGATTTCTCTATTCGCAGTTACCTTTGAAGCGCCCCAGATAAATCCTTACCATCCTACGAACAAAGCATCATAATCTGCCTTTTTGAAGTTCTTCCACTTACATATTGGGTTCCAACCCGCTTTTGCGCCAGCAGATCCGTAGCCAGCACAGTGACCGACCCTGAATCCCACACATACTGTGCCCTTGTGGACGTTTTCACACACACGTTCGATTTGTCATTTACGGTGTAACTTTTTTTTGGCGCCACTATCATTTCCATATTCCATGTAGACCATATTCCATATTCCATATTACATGTATACCATAGATTAGTTTGTTTTTAGTATGACATTTCGTTGGTTGGTTGCTGTTGGCTTACTGAAGATTAAACAACTTCCATGGTTTGCTTTGGATAGTCAGAATCCAGGAACCATGTTAAGTAATGAAGCCTACAAGTAAACCTTCAATTTGTCCTCAATATTTACCTTGTTCAATCCAGTTGCCTTGTCGTTCGTTTTCCAAACGCACTGATTCCAGTTACGTCCTAATGTGCCTACCCTTGGGACCTGGAGAGCCCCATTTATAACCCGCCTCGCCTTTGGGACCGCGCAGACCAGTTTCCTCACTTTGAAAAGAGTTCACCCCAACCTGAAATCAAGTACATCTAGAATTCCGCAGAGTTTTGCTTGATTTTTAATCGTTTACTGCAGAAAAACCTCTTTTTGAGTGACTGTGCTTTTGCTCATCCTATAATGTTGTTTTTATCATATTTGCTAAAAATAGTATGGATCGTTTTTCTGTGATATGCAAATTAGCTATGAAATGGTATCTAATGCGCATGTGCGTCAGCTGACTGTGTCCCTTTAATTTATCTTGATTGTGTTTGTGTTTATGAGCCTGCTTATCATGAACCCAAATAGATTGTCCTCGTTTTGTCTCACTCGTTTTAAATCAAAATTAGCGATACAATTATTCACCGTAGAACTTAGTTTACTGTATTCATTTTCTTGTTGTTTACTAATCCAGGAGTGATTATTTTGATGTTTGAGTACCTTAATATATTTGTTTGGTACCACACGCTCTTTTAAGCTGTAGTGTACTGTTTGAGTGATCAAGACATACTAAACTCCATCTTTAGTCAGTTACGAAGATCAATATGCAGATCACTTTGATTTTCTAATCTAAAGTACTTCGGAACGATAAATGTGTCATTACAAGTCGACCTTGAAGCTAAGTCGGGACGAAGGAAACTTAAGAAATTTTGACGTAGAATAGACTTTGCGCCATGCGGCGAAAGTCAGTTCCAGGCGATTATCACTTAGGACGTTCGCGCCCTTGCTACTGCGCATCTCTAGTGCGCACGCTATTTATTGGTCACGCGCGTGCCACGTCATTTTCAAGCGCGCGCAGCGAGTCGAAACCTCAACAAAATACAGAGTTGATGACCCTTGCGTTAACTTTGTGTGCGAATATTTTTGTTGGATGCTCGGTGACCCCCACTTTTTTTTCGGCAGATCACTTCCTTTTCTGATTCTTTCCATTATACGAAAAAACAAAAAAAATCTGTACATGGGAAGTTTTAAGACGGAATCCGCCAGACGTTGGAGTAACAAGTGGACAAAAATCTTGTACCAAGATTATTTACATTGTATTGCAAACTTCTGTAGGGCTCTTTTAAATATCTTCTCAAAACAATTCATTTCTAGCAACACCAAACGTCGAAAACGAATGTTGAACTTCGTATGAAACCCTTAAAGGTTTTGGTGAAATGAAACTGATGATGGAATTTTGCCTGTGTTTCCACAAAATCACTGAACTTTGAAATTTATTTTCTCTCGTTCCCGTGGTAAATTATTGTTCGGAGTTATTTCAGGCAATTATTTATGTATTTAGCTTTAAAAAAATGTAAAAATGACTGTAAAATATTTAAAATTACCCTGGTACAGATTTTTGTCCACTAAAACCTGAAATTGCTCCATCTTCTATCGGATTTCGTCTTAATTATTTCTCATATACTATTCAAATAGGGTCGAATTGGTACATGGATGCAGGTGTGCGTAACTTAGAAGTTGCATATTTTAAAGCTAATTCTAGCTGACTTAATGACATATGTAGCAAAGATATATCATATAGGCCTATATATGCTGTCCTAAACACACATAACTTAGATATAATTCTTCAACTTAAACACATGCCGATAGTAATGAATCCGGGCAGAATCGCCTCGAATGTCTGGAAATACTAAAAATGCTATGGTCTGAGCTACGCCTTATCTTCAAAACGAGTTCGGTGACCCCCGATTTTTTTTTACGTTTTTAATCTAATCTTATCATTTTCTACCTGCAATCAAAGTTTTAAACAAATCTCTACGTGGGAACTTTTTGGGCGCGAACGTCCTTAATTGACCTGGCTAGCTGTTTTTTCCTCCTTCTTTAGCTACATTCCTATTCATATCCCTTACTCAGTTTCGTCTCACACTAACTGCCTTCACTTTTTCCTCCCTCTCAGTGTTAGCTTTTTTCCTACTCGCTCAGCTGGTTTAAATAAATAAAATAAATAAAATTAAATACCTTTAACGTAGCATTTCGCTATTGCATTAGAATTTACTGCTGCTTAAAAATAGAGCTTTACACGTGATTCAGACTTTACAAAGAACACTGACTCGTCAGACAGAGAGTCTTTGGTGAAACCCCAAAAATAAGGGAAGTTGCTTTATTTCAATTTACGAAGACAAAAAGCAGAAAAAGAAAACACAACACGTTTTGCGCGGTCTATTAGTGTTCTTTGTAAACAAAGCGTCAAGTGTTTTTAGCACTGTTGTGCTGATTAGGGACACTAAATAAGTAAGATAGAAAATAAACTATCAAGAATCCTGAAATGTGGGAGGCTGTTGGCTATTTACACAACGCGCTGATTTCCTTCACCCTCCCATCCCATTATATCGTTGCTCCAAATCTTAGGCTTTTTGTCCTCGTCTTAAACCCCTCACCAATTTCCCAATCCTAGCTGTTTGTTTCTCCTTAGTTTCCCTCGCCCTTACTTTAGTCCTATTGTCTCATTCCATTCACTTGCCTTCCATTTTGTCTAGCCCCAATCCCCCACCCTCTCCTCTCTTGATAGCCTCGCCTAATTTCCTTGGCTTCCTTTTTTGTCTCCCTTGATTTTCTTGCCCCCCTCGCATATAGTATCCCTCCATTCTCTTACATGCAGGATTCTGCTTGTTCCGCCCCAATTGCCTCGCAGTCTTCTCCCCCTTATTCATTTGGCTTCCTTTTCATCTCGTGCTAATTTTCTCGCCTTCTCCTCTCCCTCATAAGTCTCGCCCCATTCCACTGGCGTAACTTTTATCGTGCATCTTAACTTTCGGTGGACAACTCCCCACCTCTCTTGCAATTTACGTTGAGAAGGTGCGTGCCCCAGGGTTTACTCGGGCGAGCAAGACCCCTGAGCTGTGATAACCTGGAGAAAGGTTAACTATATCAGGGTCCAGGATAGATCACGGAAACATTGGTCGATTTCTCTTTTACAATGAAATTAAAAAATTACTTGAAAATTTCATCTAATCACTATGGGAATGGTTATGAAATCCGGCAAACATCAAAAGAGCAAGCAAAGATGCCAAGATTTATGTTGGAAGCTCCACGACCCTGCTCAATCTCTTGTTTTGTGTTCATACACTATGCATGAATTACGTAACCAACACGTTTCTATTGGTTAGTTCCTCAGTGCGGAGTAAATAACTATTGTGTTTAATGCACGGTCAAAGCCAAAAAAGCGAACAAAAACATACGACAAAGAACATTGTCGGGTTTCATAACCATTCTCATCTATTAATTATGCTATGGATAAAGAAAACAACGATGATAAATAATTCAGTGAGACGTGATTTTTTCCCTTTTTAGCTCATTCATGCGCGCGCAGCGGAAGCAATGAATGAGTATCGTGGGCAAATGTCGCCGGAAGTTGTCCGTAGACGGAAATTTGTGGACAGAAATTTGTCGACGGAAATTGTGGCCGTGGACCGTCGCCGGAAGTGAAAGTTTCCTCACCACCCCTCCCTGCTTCGGCTTAACAAAAGTGCCAAAAAAAACTTCGATGCCGCTCATGCCGCTGCAATAAGCTGAATAAGTAAATGCAAAGATCAACAATAAAGAATGTTTGCATGTCGTTATAAATTTAAACCATAAGTCAGAATTTCGCAACATCTGGAAATCGCAATATGGTTGAGAAGCCGAGATGTTTGCGCCTAGGGGACTCTAAATGGGATTTTTTGCACACGCTACCACGTGCAAGTGTTAGATCTTCGAGGCAGCCATATTGTTGAAGGAACTTGTTTGTGTTCCCACTGGCGAGTATACGGTTTATACCTTTTTCTTCCTACAACCATCGCAAAAACATGAAGATCGCGGAGCGCCTTACAAGTATAAAGTTTTGACGACAAATCACAGATTTAAAGCAGCTTCTCGGACTTTAGAAACACTGACAATGGTAATGTAAATTATTACTTCGAAGTTGATTTAAACTTTTGAAACGATTGGTAAAGCCACGGGCGTTAAAATGGCTCCAAAAGCGGTCGTCAAAAACTAAAGCTTTCGCTTTGGCGTGAAGAATTAATTTGAACATTGCTCGACGTGTGTGCGACACGTCTGCGAAATTTTCAACATTTTTTCGCTTTTAAATAGGTTTCTTCACCTCAGCTTGAATGAAACTTCACTGCTATTGAACTTCCTTTTGCATTTCTTTCACTTGGTTCCCTGTATTTTGGAATTGTAGGTTTTTAAAGTGAACAGTAACTTGCACGCTGGATTTCTCCATATTTAATTTACGGCGACCTCCAGGCGCTTTGTTTATTTAGATTATTCGCTTCGTTCCAATATTTTTGGGAGTCTTATTCAGCTACTACAAAACTGCCAAGAAAAGAACTGAATGCCTACTAATTTAACACACTTGAAATACGACTGATCTCAACATAATTGCTTGTTTTTGTCGTCTTTTATTCACAACTTTCATTTTTGTTTCGCAGCGCCGTATGAATATTTCACGCGGCGTAGAAATTAATTAAATTGATTGATTTCTTGTTTTCAGATTGATTTTTACCTGAGTTCTTCGCTTTTATTTTCCGTTGTTTTCTCAAATGTTAGCCGTTATAGAACAAGAATGGAAATTCTGTTGTATTTGGTTTTGTCAATAATTAACTCATTTTTTTTTTTTCAATTTTCTCAACCTACGCTTCTAGGCTGGCCTAAATCTACATATTATTTAGCAGCATAATAGTCATTTTACTAGATATCTTTAATATTTCACCACGAACATCATAAATTAGATTTTTAGGCATCCTCGTATTTTGTTTCTCTTAAGCAACCTATTGCCCTTGACAGAACTTTGGGGAGACTGACTGCCAGCCCTGGGTTGGTGGCAGGCACAGTGGCCTCATGGTTAGTGTGCTTGTCTCTGGATTAAGCAGTCTGGGTGCGAGCCCTGACCAGGGACACTGTGATGTGTTTTTGAGAAATACACTTCTCTCTCACAGTGCCTCCTTCCACCCAGGTGTATATAAATTGTCACGGGTGAACTTAACGCTCGGGGTAACCTTGCAATGGTCTAGCATCTCATCCAAGGGAGAGTAGAAATTTCCTAGTTGCTTCATGCTACAGAAACTGGGATAAGCTCTGACCTGGTAGGCCCCTTGGCTCATATGCAGACCTTTACCATTACTGGGATGGTTCAGATACAAAATGTGGACTATGATTGATCAGTGGTTTCCAAATTAAAGGTAACCATCGACCAATCATAGCTCACATTTGTTAACCCACAGCTCCTAGTGCCAAAGGCTGACTTTTAATCTTCCCTAACTTAACGTAAACAGCAATTAGTTCTGAGATGATTTGTGCGGTTTTGGTGTTCGTGGTAATGGATCAACAATATGTGATCCCACATAATGCCTATCCCTGCAACAAAGGGGACTGTCTGATTTCCAATCCCAATGAGGAATGGATATTTTCCCAAGAATAATTAACAATTATTCAGCGACACTGAGGTGAATAATTGTTTTAGTATATACCACACAAGCTGAATAACTAGCGGCCAGAAGAATTTGTGGCAATGTACCGACAAAAGCCATTTTGTTTTTCTTCGGCTGCTCCGAAGTAAATAGTACTTGGCTAATCACCTCCAAGCTAGCCAATCAGTGCACGCAAAAAGCACTATAATTCCCTTGTGTGGTATATACTAATGATATCTAATATATACCACACAAGTGAATAGTACTTTTCGTGCGCGCTTATTGGCTAGCTCGGAGGTGATTAGCCAAGTACTATTCAGCTCCGAGCAGCCGAAGAAAAACAAAATGGCTTTTGTCGCTATATTTTAACTAATAAAGTTACTCTTTGGGCCGTTAGTTATTCAGCTTGTGTGGTATATACTAAAACAATTATTCACCTCAGTGTCGGTGAAAGTGGTTAGATATTTACCTCCTCTTCGGTGAATAACTGTTAACTATTTGAACTTCATCCCTGCTGTTTCATACGGGTTCAACTGTAGCAATATTTCATAACCAAACAGCAGAATGCACATTAGTCATTACATGAATGAGCTGGCTCTAAGAGCCCTTTGATTTCCACTTGACATGACTAAAAAACATTTGGACCATAGTTCTTTATACCTGGTCGCTTATCATTATCTTACTGCGTCCTGGTATGATGCCTGTGCTTATGCACTGGTCCTGAAACTAATCTCAGGCTTCAATGATCGCTGAAATCTGAATGAACAGAATCTTTCTTTTGTTGTTGTCCTTTAATTTGTGTCACGTGCATTTAAATTCATAAGCGTTAAACAAAACACACAAAGACCGTTCGCTCTCCTTAGAAGGCCTTGATAAAGCTTAACAGACGTGTTTTTTAATGATAGCGCAGATCTGAGAACTGCAAAATTAACTGATAGCTGAAATTTTGATGAAATTTAACTGATATTTATGATTTTAGCAGTTTACGCCGCCTCGACCCTCTTCAAGATTGTTTCTGTAATTAGAATTAGTATGTTCATTCTTCTTGGTTTTTTGCTTACGCCAGTGCTTTTGTCACTGTTGTCCTAACTACAGCTTATGCTTTTGCTTAAGATTATTTCGCTAATGAAAGCTGCTCTCCTTAAAAAAGAGAAATAACCGCCTTTGTTTCATGCAAGATCGCTGTGTTTTAAGGCGGAAACGTCATTACCACCTGACGGAAGCGCTCGTTCATAGCCCCACTCGGGATGGACTCGATAACTTTATCATCTTCCCCAGCAATCTAAACCGATCTTAAACCGTTCAGAAAACAAGAGATAAATGTCAGAAAAGTTAGATTGAAAAAGACTGTGGAATTTGAGTACCTTTTGTCTTGAAAGTGCGGCAAGATAGGTACCTGACAATTTTAAAATATCAGTTCAATGATTGAAACACGGCGACACAGAACTACCATTCTCAATTCAACCATTTTTCTTTGTTATGCCAATGTAACTGAATTCTTATTGAGGATTGTCACTCTTGAATTGTGTCTCTACTAAACGATGGTTTTACTCCAATATATGCACAGATTTGCATGGATACTCTCAAGAACGCGCGAATTAGATTGCAATAAGAAATGAAACTGCAAATTCAGACCACACGCTTCTTCAGTTTTGGGGTATTCATTTACCTCTTTTTTTATTGTTATATCCCTTAACCCTTATGCTCTACATCGTTCAAGCTGGTGACTAAGTTCCTTAGTTCCTTATAATTTCACCATTATCACACTTTATCAAAATTTTCATCAACCGTCTCCAGTTGTTTGTTAATCACGCCAACATAATCGTTTTTCAATCCGTTTCTTTACTCTTCTCAATTAGCTAAAAAGCGCCTTAGTGAAGCTCTAACACTTCTACAAAGCTTGATAATCTGCTTTTTCAAGCCTGTGGGGGTGGTACTTCTTCCACGTGCATCCGGGACACTGAGTTATAGCCCGTGTACCCGTCAGCCGATCCGAGACCAGCACAGTTACCGATCCAGAATCCCACGCGCACAGTGCCCTTGTGGACTTTTTCACACACACCTTCGATTTGTCGTACACGGTGCAAATTTTTTTGGGCGCCACTTTTATTTCCATAGAACATGAAGACTATACCATCAATCGCCGCGGGCGTGGAGCACTCGGTACCATTGAATGTGAAATACCATCGTCTGCAGCAGCTATGGCAGCCATAGAGACGAAGATCGCCGTTCCAGAAGACCCGCAAGCCTGTTTTGTCTGACTTTTTCTTAAAAGTACATTCCTACGAAAAATGATAGAGAAGATCAAGAATTAGAAAAATATCTGTGTTCACTTTATAACAGTGGATTTTGCGTTTTTAATTGTTAATATTTGTTGTTTTGAAAGAATTACAGCCCAATTATTGTTGACGCTTTTCGGATAAATATCCGTACTAGCTCTAAGCTCATTATTTACCTTGATCAGTCCACTGTCCTTGTCGTCGTTAATATTTTTCCAAACGCATTGTTTCCAGTTACTTCCGAGTGTTCCTGGAGTTCCCTGGGGGCCTGGAGGGCCTTGCCTTCCTGTATTACCTGTGTCGCCTTTGGCTCCTCGTGGACCCGCTTTGCCGATGGCCCCTTGAGGTCCCTTGGGACCAGGGGAGCCTTGACTTCCTTTATCGCCGGCGTCACCTTTGGTTCCCCGTGGTCCCGCTGGGCCCGTGGTCCCGCTCGGCCCCAATGTCCCTGGAGGTCCCTTGGGGCCCTGGAGGCCTTCACCTCCTGGTTTCCCTGCGTCGCCTTTGTCTCCACGTGCTCCTGTGGATCCTTGCGGGCCTGGTGATCCCGAAGTGCCTGCTGGCCCTGGGGGTCCTGGACTTCCTGGCATACCTGGTATTCCTGGCGCGCAAAAACAGGCACCATAACCACAAGGTCCATATGGTGGAAACTGCTGAGCGCCCTACATGTAAAGAGAAAACAGCGCATTGCTTTATCCTGATCGATTAAAATGTTCACTTAGCCGGGTACTTTTAAAGTAGTTGCTTAGCGATTGAATTTATTATACTTTCTTCTAATTTCTCCTTTTGATTTCCAAGAAAGTTTTTCCACACTTCGTTCTGCCATAAACATTTTTTGGACTGCCGAGGAAACGTAGAGAATTGAAGAAGGTGCAAATGAACTTACCATGTTTGGGTTTGTTTTGCCACTGCTGCTGTTGTTGTTGGCTGCATAGCACAAGGTGATCAGGGTTGAAATCAGTATACACAATATGATGGTTGGCGAAATTTTCGAACGGGATAGAGACATCTTTCGGAATCTTCTGATCTGTAAGGAATACGAATATGTCGAACATTAACGCGATAAATATTGACGACTAGAAACGGGCAGGATGTCATAGTCATTCACGTTTGGGAAGATTTGTGGTATTTTTTTCGCCGCATTTAATTGATCTCTTTCACTGGCAAAAGCTCCTACGTAAGTTGCTCCTTTTGGAAACAGAGCTTTCTTTTTCTCTAGTATACGGGTCACGCGCATAGTCTGCAAACAAATTTTGAACATGGTTGCTGTTAAATGTGGTTGTCTTACAGTTACTAAGAATAGTTGATACTGTTCCTACCTTGTTCCTGTTGTTATTAACTGAAGCAAAATGATGCATCCGCGATAAAAGAGAACTTTTAATGTTCCTGTAGTGAGCGAGTTTCACGTGAAAACATGTTTTGCTAATGGTTAATTGTTAAAAAAAAACAAGAATAGCACGAGCAGCCTTATTGGATGGATCAGGTCTAAATCGGCCAATGATTTGGGCTGTTTCGTTTTACTGTTTGCTTTTCTTTGTTGTCACGATAAACGCATTTACACGCGTTCGATGATTACACACGGAAACTAGAAATATGTGGAGCATCCTTACTGGTTGGATTAATTCTCAATCGACCAATGAAATAGGCTCTTATATTAAATTTACTTTAGTGACTTCGTGGGATAATTTGCAAATTTAGCATTAGGAAGAAAAAGAAAGAAAAAATCTACTCATTGGAGTTCATTTTCAATCTGACTTTAATCGAAAAATACCCCTCTTAAAAGAACAATGTTAGTGAGTGTGGACAAAGAAAACGAAGACGATTTTTACACTTTTTTGATTTTTATTAACGAATATCGCAATATTCAAAGTTTTCTTAAATTTCGAATTCTCGTAGGCTTGCTAGGGCCTTCTATTCACCTTTTAAATTTTATTTGTCGATCATAATGTTGCTCAATTTTAACTTAGATCACGGCAAGGTGCTCTGTACTTGTAAAAGTTACAAAAATTTGCATTGTAAGTTTTGAAACTGCGTTCAACAGTTCTCGACTGACTTTGATTTTGATAAAGAGCTAATAAGTATAGATAAAGAACTTTTATACTTGAATTTTTCATGTCTTAGGTTTGAGTTGTTTCTTTTCACTCAACATGGCTAAAGGAAAATCGGACCTTAGTAATTTATGCTTGTGACAAAAACACACGACAGGGAACTTTTTCACGTAAATGAGAAGTTCTTAGCTTGACTCATAAATAAAATACGATAGCTTAAATGCTCTTGAAAATCTAAGTTCTTATATATTGCACCAAAAGTGATCTACACACAAGGACCTTTTACTGAACAGTGAATTGATTTTTTTCGAAAAGTATTTCGTTGATTAATTGAAATGCAGACGCGTTTTTACGCTTTCCAACTAATTAACACTGAACTTGGTCGAATAAGAAAAGTAGACTTTTTTTGTCTGAAGTAACGCATCGTAACAGCAGAAACTAAAAGGTCGAAACGAAAAGAAGAGTTTGTGTAAGATGTAATTTGAAAACGAGCAAAAAATTAATAAACCTATATTTGTATCGTTATTCAAGCTAAGCCGCAAACTCGTTATTTCTTATTTGTTTAATAAATTTCTTGTAAGATCAAGCGTGCCAAACAAGGTAAATTCTGAACACGTGATGCTATTGGTCAAAACGCTTTGTTTAATGTTCAATCATGGTTTTGTCCAATAGAACGTAGCCTTCTATTCTTGTATTGTTTGCCAGGTTTAGTTTCCTCACTGCTGATGAGATGATCATGACATGCGAGAAAATACGAGGAAACTAGTGGTCCTTAGATCCCCTTGAAATGAAAGATATCACTACCTTCGTTTGCTTTAGAAAAATTATTTCTCTTAAAACCAGATTTTGAAAGCGGACTTAGACCCAGCTAAAAAAAGGTGAACAAGTAGGCTAAGCCAATTCTTTCACTGATATACTTCACGCTTTTTCGGATTTTTGATGTATTCAAAGACCAACGAATCATGCATGATTGAACGAAACCGAAATTAAGAAA
>JAHPZR010024938.1:0-30000 GCA_019787425.1 Platygyra sinensis
CCTCTTTTTTATCTTCATATCCCTTAACCCTTATGCTCTGCATCGTTCAAGATGGTGACTTAGTTCCTTATAATTTTACAAGATTATCACGCTTTATCAAAATTTTGATCAACCGTCTCCAGTTGTTTGTTAATCACGACAACAAAATCGTTTTTAAATCAGTTTCCTTATACTCTTCACAATTACCTATTATGCGCCTTGGTTAAGCTCTAACACTTCTACAAAGCTTGATAATCTGCTTTTTCAAGCCTGTGGGGGTGGTACTTCTTCCACGTAGATCCGGGACACTGAGTTCCAGCCTGTGTACCCGTCTGCCGATCCGAGACCAGCACAGTTACCGACCCAGAATCCCACGCGCACAGTGCCCCTGTGGACTTTTTCACACACACCTTCGTTTTGTCGTACACGGTGCAAATTACTTTGAGCGCCACTTTTATTTCCAAAGTACATGAAGAGTATACCATCAATCGCCGCGGGCGTGGAGCACTCGGCACCATTGAAAGTGAAATACCATCGTCTGCAACAATTATGGCAGTTATAAAGACGAAGATCGCCGTTCCAGAAGACCCGCAAGCCTGTTTTGTCTGACTGTTTCTTGAAAGTACATTCCTACGAAAGATGTTGGAAAAGGTAAAAAATTAGAAAAATATCCGTGTTTACTTTATAACAGTGAATTCTGATTTTTTGATTGTTTATATTTGTTTTTTTTAAAAGAATTACAGTCTAATTATTATTAACGCCTTTCGGATAAATATCCGTGCTAGCTCTAAGTTCATTATTTACCTTGATCAATCCACTGTCCTTTCCGTCGTTAATATTTTTCCAAACGCATTGTTTCCAGTTACTTCCGAGTGTTCCTGGAGGTCCCAGGGGGCCTGGAGGGCCTTGACTTCCTGGTTTCCCTGCGTCGCCTTTGTCTCCACGTGGTCCTGTGGATCCTTGCGGGCCTGGTGATCCCGAAGTGCCCGCTGGCCCCGAGGGTCCTGGACTTCCTGGCATACCTGGGATTCCTGGCGCGCAAAAACAGGCACCATAACCACAATGTTCGTATGGTGGAAACTGCTGAGCGCCCTACATGTAAAGAGAAAACAGCGCATTGCTTTATCCTGATCGATTGATATGTTCACTTAACCGAATACTTTTAAAGTAGTTGCTTAGCGATTGAATTTACGTTTTTATTTCCAGGAAAGTTTTTCCACACTTCATTCTGCCATAAACATTTTTTGGACTGCCGAGGAAACGTAGAGAAGAAGGCGCAAATGAACTTACCATGTTTGGTTTTGTTTTGCCACTGCTGTTGTTGTTGGCTGCATGGCACAAGGTGATCAGGGTTGAAATCAGTAAACACAACATGATCATCGGCGAGATTTTCGTACGAGATGGAGACATCGTGAGATATCCTCTGATCTGCAAGGAACATGAATATCAAGGCAAATATTCAGTATAGATATCTGTTTCCTACTTGTTTCCTAGATACAGAAGAGGATGCCTGTTTCCTTTTCATATGATTTTTCATATGATTTTTTTTAGCTAATTTTTGTCGATTTCCTGTCCAGTGCAATAGATAGAAAGAACTTAAGGACGGTGCCTACTCAATACAAAGGTTTTTGCGCCAAGTTAGGACCACGCGGAAAAAGTAGATATTTGTAAGGGCTATTGGAATCCACAAAGAAAAATAGGGGTAGCCACGCATTTTTTCGAGATAATTAGCCTTGAATCTCAACAAAAATGCTGACATCAGCATTTTTCTGAAAAAACCGGGAAACGATATTTCTTCACAGATTTCTTTAGAATTCGCCTTTACATACAGAAAGGCAAACACATTTAAAAAGATCTTTAAACTACATGGCAAATGGTAATATTAAAATCATTTTTGTTACGTTTTTAGTGACAAAATCGTTGCAAAATCGCTTTTAACGTCTCTGACAGCCTTCTTCTGGCTCAGCTAAAATACAGTCTAAATACCTTTTGCTCACGACCAGAAACTAATCACATGTTGAATAGGCTTGCCGCTTCCATTTCGCAACAAAAAATGTAGGGGTAACCACGCGTTTTTCAAAGTTATTGATCCTTTTTGAAAACTTTTACGGTGCCCGTTATATTTTTTCCTGTCACCTCCCCAGTAAGTAAGACATTTGCGTTTCTGCGCGCGCACTACACCATCTGCAGGTACATGTTTGCAGTTGGATTTCAGTGTAATTTTCGAAAGATAACAGCTAGATTTTCAGCTGGAAGACGTTAACAGTTAGTGGCTAGCGATATGCTTCTATTCTGGTCTCCCTGGTTTATGTACAGGTTCATTAAAATTGATTTGGTCACCGTAGGAAAATTTTGCTTTAATTTTAGTCGTGTGCTTGGTGGCGTAGTTGATTGCGTCAATGTCAGCCCCAGCGCGCGCGCGCTTAAACCATAGCTTGCGTGATGCGCAGAACGTGTGCGCACTAACAAAAGTAGGCACCGTCCTTAATTCAAGTGTCAATGTATTTAGCCCATGTGAGCTTATTGGGGACTTGTGTGATGTCAAAAGAACTTTTTGATTTCTCAGGTCAATCCGCATTTTTCTGCTTGATTCTTGGTCACAAAAAGAGAACACTAACGCCAGATTGTAAATCAGCTTATAGAAGAACAGAGTCAATTCATTTTCTCTAACAGTTAACTAATAAGAACGTCTGTGATAAAAGTTCCTTCGTTGTTCCTGCTGGTAGTATAACAGAGCGTTCTATCTCTCTAGCAAACGAGTTTCACGTAAAAGGTCTGTAAACTTATTTTGAACATGGTTGCTTTTAAATGTACTCCTCTTACAGTTAACGAAGCATAGTTGATACAATTCCTACCTTGTTCTTGTTGTTATCAACTGAAGCAAAATTGTGTATCAGTGATACAAGAGAACTTTTTATCGCTCTACAGTGAGCAAGTTCCAAGTGATTACTTGTAAAAAAGAAAAATAAGACACGCAATCTTATTGGTTGGATCATGTTTAAATCCATCAATGACATGGGCTCTGTCATTTTATGTTTTCTTTTTTTTGTTATCATGATAAACGCGTTTCTACGCGTTCGAGGTTTGAATACACACGGAAGCTAAAAATAGGTCAAGCGGCCTTATTTGTTAGATTAATTCCCAATCGAGCATTTTAAATTTACTTTCTTAAAGGTAATTAGTGACTTGGTAGAATAACTTCAAATTTAAAAATAGCAAGAACAGGAACGGAAAACAATTTACAGGTTGGAGTCCACTTTCGTTATACGAAGGGCTCTCAGCTGGATTTGAAAATATAATATAATACGTGAAATGTTTTCATTCGCATTGACTGACTCGATCAAGCCTTAGACTATAAATTGCACAAAAACTTATTCCTGCAAAAGGGACTTTCTTTATGTAGAACTTTTCAGGATCTTTTCTTGAGATGGATTGTTTTTCTTTATTTGCTTTGCTTTGCTGCAATTTGTCACTTGTTGAAAAATCACAAGAAAACGACAAAAACGTGACAAACAAGAACAACTCACTGAGCGTAATAGCAGAGAGTAAGAAAAACGTGTGTAAAATTTAATATCACAACGAGCAAAAGATTTAAAAAATACCGAACTAAAATGAAAACAAATTCCCAGTTTCTTGTATCGTTATTGAAGCTAAGCCGCATACTCGTTCTTCCATCTTTGTTTAATGAGCTACTCGTCAGAACAAGTTTGGGAAACAAAATAGATTCTAACACGTAATGCAACAGTGAATCGGTCAGAACGCTTTGTTTAATGTTTAGGCACAGTTTTTTTCAATGGTAACAAGCCTTCTATTCTTGTATTGTTTGCCAGGTCTAGTTTCCTTACAGTTGATAAAATGGTCATAGCATACGCGAAATTTCGAACAAAATCGTGGTTACTTGGGTCCCTTGCAATAAAATCTATCACTGCCTTCTTTCTTTAAGAAAAGGTCAGTGCTAAAAACCATACCTGAAAACCAGTCAAGAATTAGACCCAGTGGGAAAAAAACAGGTTTAGCTCTTTCAATACGCCCCATGTTTTGTTTTTTAGATTTTTGATCACAACCAAAGAAAAACGATTGTAAATTCTAGAGCCATGAAGAGCAGAAGCATAACAAAATTAAAAGTAATATTACTCACAAAACAGAGCCATTTTCTATCCATTAATCTCATTCTTCAGAAATCATGATTTGCACCTCCAGTTGGATTCCATTAATTGTTTTGTAAGCAAAGGACAACTTGCCCTAGACACGTACATGTAGTTTTGCTCTTTCTCTTTTATCACGTTTGCTATTTAGATTACTCGAAAGAAAACAGCTTGACACATGTTGGTCGTAAACGTATTTTCAGGACACCAAACAACTGGGCAGTTCCATTCCACGCTTACCATCTTGAATTTAATGATGTTAGCGTGCATCGGGACATTAACTCAATTAAACATATCTAAATCAGTTACTTTTGAAGTAACAGAGTGTTGCACTTGGTTGTTTGAGCAGAAACAGCGAAGAAACTAAAAAAGAAGAAGAGAATAAATGGAGTTAAGTTTAACTGACAAAAAAAAACGAGCAAAGGACTGAAAAAGAAAACTAGAAGGAACCAAAAGCTTACATCGTCAGCTTCTTCTTGCTTGAGATATGTCGCTTTACAAAACTGGAGCTAAATGATTTTCAAAGTGAACAAACTTTTTCTCTCTTCTTTATTTAAAGAAGTTCTCGTTAAAACAAGTTTGTGACACAATGTGCAAAAAACTGAAAAAATCAAGGTCCAATAGGGTGATGCCTTCTACTTTTGATGTGTTTTTGACATTTTGCTTTGTTAGGTGATGATACTCGCGCGAGTAAACAAAATATTTTCTCATCCGTTTTGCAGGTGAAAAACAGTAAAATCATTGCCCTCAAGTTAAGGGCGTTTTAAAAATTTTGTTGCTAAAAGTTGTGCTTAGAAATTACTTTCAGTAATTGAAACACTGTTGCACGAGTTAGTATTTACTAAGTATTTATACCTTAATATAAAATATAAAATGCACCATGAAACAGACGTTTGACTTGAAGATAACGAATACTGTATTATGTAATTTAATGTTTTTCAAACTCCCTTTAATCTCTCCTGAAATGGTAGGAACGATTTTGAATGTTATAACGTTATCGGTCAGTATACAGGTATGTCGAGATTTGCAAGCCTTCGATCATTCTATATTGATTTATCTATTTTTAGTACATCTCGATCAAGTGTAGCTATGGCCTGCAAGTTCCTAGAGGGTCCAGAAACTTGATCACCTTATCAGCCGCCTCGCAATACGAAATAACTTGAGCGTTTTCGACCTCACTGCTCATAAATTTAGGTTTTCGAGTCGGCATGATAACAGTTTCAAATCAGGTTGCTGTGTTTATTGTTTAAGCCAAAGAAATTGTAAACAGTTCGTGTTGATGTTTGCATTGTTTAATTTAGATTTGCTAAAAAGTAAGACAAGTAGTATGGAAAATGGACATTCTACTTAAGATTACTTAGAAAGCTGACCACGACAACTTGTTCAGTAAATAGCGAAAACGAACTCTCAAATGTCGAGGAAATTCAAATTCCTCTTTTTAAAGGAATACTTGACTTTTACAGCGAAATTATTATTGTTATTAAACTAACGAAATGTCATTACCTTGTGTGCAAAAATCTGAATATTTAATTCACTCTCAGGACAAACTCTCCTGGTTATAATCGTCCTCTCTTTGACCTAACAAAACTAATTTTAAGGTAAAAAATGTTTTTCAAATGAAATGTTTTTCTAGACATGTGAAAAGTGATGATTTCTTAAGAGTTACCAGGATTAAGACACCAATAAAGATTAAGCCTTTGATTGTGCTTGATTATTCAGTACTGATTTACAATATAATATTTGTCAGACCATTTCACTTACTGAAACAAACAAGCGGCGAAATCTATAGAAAGAACGTTAAAACCTACACGAGGATCATGCATTGTTAGAAACAGAAATCCAACCAACAGTAAGAAGAATGAATTAAGATCGAACTCTAAAGTCGCCACTTTTTGGATTAGAGACATTTTTATCTAACCCAAAAGTTGATCATGCGCTTGGTGGATGCGGCGTAAACAAATGTTCTTACCTGCAGTGCGAGATAAATTCTCGGCTAGTGTCCATATCCTGACAATGAACTGCTGTTGATTTCTTCATTAGTGATCCCCTGAGTTGTGTGAGTTTAGTCGTTTTCAAATTTTTCGTTCGCGAACCAAATCCTTATCAGGCTTATGTCGCATGCCTAGAAAAGCAAAAATAGAAAATAAATTGTCCATAAGCCCTAAAATGATCCTCGATTTCTGTCCGCTTTATCCTCGTGGTCTTTAGCCGACTTTAACGTGGCAACATTCATTGAGTATAACGCGGTGAAAAATCATTTACGGTATAAGTTCTAAAAAACGAGGAAGATGTTTCTCTAAAAATTGTTTGTTGAAAAAAAAGTTATGATGCAAGGTTCATGTTGCTTCCAGTTCGTTATTTACCGCTGTCCATTGTTTTCAATAGGTCAGTCTTTACTGACATTTCTGTCAAACATATCTGTGAAAGCTCCTCTTTGTATCCTTTCAAATAGGTTTAGTTCGATTCTGTGTGTTTTCTTAATTAACTCCAAGCGTCAAGTTCTTGGAGGGTCGTACAGTGGGGAAGGGGGGAGGGGGGTCTGTAGCACCGGTTCGCGAAAAGAGATAATAGAAGATCACGGATCACGGATATAAAAATTTCGTTTTCCCGAATCACGAAAATAAGCAAGTAAGATACTCTTTTTAATAACCTGTTCTTTCACTAGAAACGGTGTTTGAAGAAAGCAAAAACATGAATGCCGGCTAAGTATTGCAAATCACATACCTAAGTCACTCTGCATAGAAGACTCTAACCATTCAGAGGACTTGCGTCTAAGACCTTCAGGTCTCGAGTCACGAAGAACTTGAATTTCCTAAATTCACGTTTCACAGAAAATAAAATCAGCTAATAACGCATCACAAGAATACCCCTGTACGACCGTCTTCTTTTTAAATCAAAGTTAGTGATTCAATGATTAACAATGAAGTTAGTTTACATTTCTCATTTTTTTGTCGTTAACTAATTCAGCAGTAATTATTTAAATGTTGAAGTCCCTTAAGGTATTCGTTTACTATCATACGCGTTTTTGAGTTGTTTTAATGACCAAGATAAACAAAATTCCATCTTCAGTCAGTAAACGACATCAAAATTTTGATCAGGTCGAATTTTTAATTTTTAATCGAAAATTAAATATAGTCGAGTGAAAACTATTTACAAGTCGACCGTCAAGGTTAGTCGTTGAGTCACGAGACTTACTACGAAGGGAAGATATTGTAGAGTCGAGCTACCT
The DNA here is from genome assembly GCA_019787425.1 of Platygyra sinensis. Lineage (NCBI taxonomy): Eukaryota > Metazoa > Cnidaria > Anthozoa > Scleractinia > Merulinidae > Platygyra > Platygyra sinensis. The sequence goes on from JAHPZR010024938.1 coordinate 7,354, forward strand.
CATTGCCGGTGAGCGACGAAAAGAGCCCTGGATAACTGATAGAAGGACTTTGCGAAAGTCTGTTTTCAGGCGATTGTCACGCGATTTACCCTGTTCCTCTTTCTCTCTCTGTCAGCTTCATTCCCAGTCCCGTCGCTTACTTTGTGCCTCATTATTACAGGCCTCACCTTTACCTCCCTCTGTCAGCTTAACCCCTACTCCCTTGGTACAACTTTTGTGTGATTGGTACAGTCTTACCCTCACCCTCTCCTCTTGTAACAGCCTCGACCCAGTTCCCCCATGTTTCTTCTTGTCTCGTCCCAGCTCTTCGCAAAGTTCAAATGTCTCGCCCTAGGTTCGCTTCGCTTCGCCACTTGTGTAGTCTCCTCCCATTCCCTTAGCTTACTATTTGTCTCGTCCCACATCCCCCTCCACCTTCTCTTCCCCCTTTCTTTGTCGCCTCATTCTATTGGCTTCCTTTTTGGTCTCGCCCCAATTCCCCCGCCCTTTCTTCCTATTATAGTCTCGCCCCATTCTCTCGGCCTCCGTTCCGTTTGGCCTCAATTCCCTCTCCTCCTTCTTATAATCTCGCCCCATTCTCTCGGCCTTTTTATTGTCTCGCTCCCATTCTGTCAGCCCATCCTTGCGTTGATAGTCTCATCCCCGGTCTTTTGACTTACAGTTTGTCCCGCTGTACCTTTCATTGTGTATCCTTGCACTTTGCACAGGGTTTTGCTAAAGTGAGCAAGACCCCGAAGGCATAACTTATACAGGGAGCTTAGATCATGGAAAGCTGTGGTCGATTTGTATTTTACTTTACCCGCCCTGACGTGTGATATATCGTGAGATCAGTTATTAAAGCCAACGAGTTAGGCGAAATTTTGCTTCAATTTTCCTGATTAACATTTCAATACTCTTAACGTTCTGTGCTTTTGTTTTAATTCGACTGAGACAATTAATTTGTCAGCATTCCTTAAAATAGACCTTTTTCGATACAATGAAATTCAGCTTGGCAGTGAGGTTTAGAGGAAACAAACAAAAGAAATTGAATGACCATGTTTATTCACTTCTTTTGTTTATGTCTTTAAGGTCTCATTGTTATGCTGAATTTTAATATATCGAAAGTGTCCTATCGCCTTAGCATGGGTTGGAAGGTACGTTATGTTAAAGGACCTCATACCCTTACGGACTCTCATCATCCATGATCCTCCGCCCAGTCCGCCAATGAACGGCAAGAATTCTACTGGTCATTATTTTTTAAAACAAATGAAATTACCAAATTCAGTTTACAGAAAGAAATCTGTGAATGTGATTGGTTCTTCCGCTGAAAGTCACAGACATTCTCATCAAAGGAGATGTTTTTATCGCTGTTTTTTCGCGAGCCCAAAATTTGATTTTACTTGTAATGAATGGAGTAACGCATGTTTTCGAACGCGGCCAACACAGTTCATGATTTCAAGTTTGACTTTTGGTCTTTCTCCTTAACTGACGAGAGAATATGCTCTTTCTGAAAGCGCTGCAGAAGTTGTTTTTATCATCCAGTGGATTTTATGGCCCAAAAGAAATAAGAGGGAAAGGAAAGAACCTTAGAACTGGTTGCCAAAAACTACATACCCAGATGCAATAAGGTGTTGTCAAGTTAGGACTTTTGTTAGGAAATTTTCCACACGAAATGCGTTAATTAAGAACTAATTATATCAAGCGTATGTTGTTTATGCTTATCAGCTGGTGAAAATAAGCCTTGGGCATCATGAATGATCGTCGAGTTCTGAAAAAACACTCATCCAACCTTTCTTGTCCTCTTTATTATGTGCGGAATAAGTACAAGGGTCAAAAGAAAACTTTTTGCTCTCCTGAGAGGGCCTGGGTTTAACCAGTGGTCGCTGAGAGTTATTTAAAAATTTCAACTGAGAAAAAGAGTGTTGTAAGTGATAGCAGAGATCTGAGATATGTGAAAATTAACTGACAACTGAGAATTGGCAGGCTAAAACTTGAACTGATGACTAAGATTATAGCATTTTACGCCCATCCGGACGCTTTTCAAGATTATGGTCTCTTGGTTTTGCCCATGTCGTGATGATTGCTGGTGCCGAGAAAACAAATTGTTTTGGTTTTTCTTCTGTATGATATTACGCTGGCGCTTCTGTCACTGCCGTCCTCACTGACTCATGCTTATACTTATAATTATTTTGCTAGTAAAACCTGGCCTAGAGGACAGCGAGTATGATTTTATTGCTCAATGCTCGCACTATCTGTGCTATTTTCCTTCATAACTGAACACAGTGTACTAATGGTTTTAAAGGCAGTTTACACTACAGAAAAAAATTGGGTCCGGACCCGTCAAAAAAGTGGTACGGACCCATAATTTTTGTAAAGAAATACTGGAGTTTCCGCAGGGCCATAGGCGTCTATGGCCCAGCGGAAACGTCAGTATTTCTTTACAAAAGTTCTGGGTCCGTACTTCTTTTTTGGCGGGTCCGGACCAAACTTTTTCTGTAGTGTAAACGAGCCTTTAGTCTTTTATTACAAGGGTACGTTAGAAAAGGTATCGATGCAAAGAACCCAGCAATTCTCAGATTTTTCTTTGTAATCGAAAGAACCGAGTTAAATGCAGCGCATGCGTAGTTAGAAAGAAATTGCTATGGAATGCGACGAGAATGGATTGAATGCGGAATAGCTTTCTCGGAAATATTCCCATTTCTGGAGAACCACTCGTTAGAATTTCATGAAATTTGGCATGAAAACACTTTAGGGAATAAGAAACTAGAGGACTGAAAAAAACTAAACTTTAACAGAGAAAAGTTTAGATATTCCAGTGAAGCTTCAACAAAGAGATACGGAAAGTTCTCTCTGTTCAATTATTATTAAATTGTTTTAATTTGTGAACATTGTTGCAAGTTTGTTGCCTGGAAATTGTAAAGAGAATCTAACGACAATTTTTTTTTCAAACAAGAAAAAGCGATTTTGAAGGCTTGATTATTTTTATTAACGTTGCCATGGCAACAACACATACGTCAGCTTAACTATAAAAAAACAAAGATTTTGTTGTTAACTTGCTTGCTGCCATTTTTAGTGACCAAAGAATCAAGGGTTTTAGAGAAAAAGGTGAATAAAACACAGCTATCGAGAACAGTTCAGTTTCTACCCCTTTGACACCAGCTTTCGCTCATAACAACTCTTGGCTTAACTGAATAATCCCTGCGGAAGTAGAAGAAACTGAAATTATGAGTTCTTAACCTCTTGTAACCAAGCTACGAAACTCAATCGAAAGATTTTGTGGAATTTCGGTACTTCTTTCCGCGAAGGAAAACGGATACAAGGAAATTTCAATACATAAGTTTTAACGGTGAAACACGCCCTCGCACGTTCTCAGTTTGATCGACTCTCCTTATGTCAGTGTAACTGAGCGGTTTGAAGTTTTCATCCTTATTAAAAATGAATGAAGATCGTTCCGTGTTTGCCATTCTAGAATTACCTTTAATGTTTAGTCCTGACTCCGAGTTTTTCATGACCCGAACAATCAAAACCGTTACTTCACTTCGATCACACACTTCATCAGCCAGTCGTGGGTATTCAATTACTTTTTCTTTATTAACATATCCCTTCACCAGCAAACTGAAAGACAAACTTTATGCTCTATACTTTGTTCATGAGAGCGCTAGTTCTAATGCCTGATTTACAAGATTATCACATTAATCAAAACTTTGATTAAGTTGCTTGTTTATCAGTCACGCCTACAAAACCATTTTGAAATTAATTTTTGAGATTTCATGATGATCACTCAATTCAAAATTAGCTACAAGACTTCTCAGTTAAACTCTAACCCTCCTACGAGCAAAGCTTTACAATCTGCTTTTTTAAGCCTGTGGGGGTGGTACTTCTTCCACGTAGATCCGGGACACTGAGTTCCAACCCGTGTACGCGTCAGCCGATCCGTAACCAGCACAGTTACCGACCCAGAATCCCACGCGCACAGTACCCTTGTGGACTTTTTCACACACGCCTTCGATTTGCCGCACGCGGTGTAAATTTTTCTTGGCGCCATTTCCATGTACCATGTAGACCACACCATCGATCGCCGCTGGGGAGGAACACTCGGCGCCATTGAAGGTGAAATACCATCGGCTGCAGCAACCATGGCAGTTGTAGATGCGAAGAGGACCACTCCAGAAGACACGCAGAGCTGTATTGTCTGCCTTCTTTTTAAAAACGCATTCCTAAAAGAAATAAAAAGGTCAACTCTTGGGTACCCCTCTCCACAAATTTGTCAGCTCATTAAGGACGTTGGCGCGAAAATTTTCTAACATTGATTTTTTTCTGAAAATTTTACCACTGAAAGATGATGAGTTAGTGATGTCAGAAATGTAAAAAAAAGGGGGGGGGGGGGGGGGTCACCCACTTCGTTTTGGATAGAACATGCCCAGAAGAACACCTAAATCTGAGTAAATCGGGCTTCGTTGGCGAAGAAGGCCACAGTGGCTGCAAGTCCCAAAATATTGCAATTAGAGATTTGAAGAAAAATGTTCTCTACCAAATATAGTTTAAATGGACCTATTAAGCAAATTTAGTTAACTGGTGAGGTTCCTCAAACAACAAGTCTGCATTTAGCGTCCATACTTTCACGAGCCTTGCAGCCGCAAGATGGCAGGATTCCATGTTCCGTGGACAGAAATCTTGAAATTTTTTTAACTTCCCACATTGATTTTTTGTTCATTTTTGGACAAGGTGGAGATAATTGTAAATTAAATCTATTTCTGAAAAGAAAAGTAGGGGTCACCGAACGTCCAAGATCGTTAAATCCAAGCAAAGCTGTAGCAATGGCAATCTGCCTTATCATTTGTTCATTTTATTACTTAGCGCGCGCGCTCGATGCATGGCGTGGCATGTGATTCGCGTGCGCAGTAAGGATGCGCAGAAACAATTAGCGCGAACGTCCTTAAATATCAGACGCCTGACAATTAATCAGTGTCGTGATCACCAAAGAATTTGTCTGCAATAAAATGTCATTAGTTTTCGCTAGTTTTGTTGAAGTTCAACGAAAAGTATCGTTTCTTCTGTGGCATTTATCTTTTGGTGTGATCATCGAACAACCCCTATTTGTGCAACAATAGCCTGCGTAGTAAGCGTTTCCGTGGAGCAAAGAGCGAAGAAACGGGGTTTTCGGCGTTTTGCCCGCGCGAAAAATGGGGCGAGAGCAAAAAATAAGAAGGAGGGGGTGGGGGAGGGGAAGGAAGGAAACGCTTGCAGCCAAGCATTGTGATTTTCAAAACCGCCCACTTGGCCTTTCATGCCTGACTGATTTCACGCTGTCATCATCAAGTATTCAAAGTCGCGTTTGTAATCCTTGTGCTCGCAAGATTCGAAATCTTTGATCACCTTATTTTTCCGTCTAATAAGAATCATACAAGGTTACCCTAGGTGCCAGAGATTCGTTTTTCGTATTTTAGTGACGAACCTGCGATCGTGAGCGGCAAAGCCACTCATCAAATTAATCTTCGGCCTTTCGTAGCGGTTGTGAACTTTGAACCAAAACAAACTCTAACTTGTCAAAATATGTCTGAAACAAAGAGCATACGACAGAGAAATCTTGATGACTCCGGGCGACCAATGCAGGCTTTCAAAGTTAAATTTGGTAATTTATAATCGAGCTATATTTCTACTCAATCCGTCTAAAGGAAGGACCGCAAGGGTGAAGTTTTAGCACAAATCTGTGAGAAGTATTCAAGTCGCGTTTGTATAATCCTTGTACTCGAGAAGACTAAATGTTTGGTAAGGCAAATATGTAATAAAAACTGGCATGCCGCAGCTCACTATAACAAATCATTCAGAATTGTACCCAGAGGTTCTAAATTCTCTCAACAAAAATGCTTCTAATGAAATGTCAGAGTACCTACATGATAAAATCCGAAAGCATGCCATGTAACAAGCCAGTCGAAATCACTCAGTTTTCCCACGCAGTAAGGCGAAATTTCTGTCCCGTGGTTTATTTATCTTGCCCTTGGCGCATGTGGCATTCAAGAAAGTGATGTTAAGATTAAAGGAACAACTGCAAATTGTGTCGCAATTGCATCTGCAGTAATAGCCAGGTTTCGAAATACCAAAGCGTCGGCATTGCACTACAGGATTCCTACCGCACTGTCGAAGCTCACGACTAAATACTCGTTTCGTGAGAAAAGTTAACGCTTTTTGTAAACAAGCTTCTAACGTTCTTTCCGGCACTTAGAACTTTAAGACCTTTGATTGAGACATGTTCGACTAGCCCAGCCAATCACGAGCTCCGTTCGCTAACAGAGTATTTGAAAATCACTGTAATGCTTGGCTGCAAGCGTTTCCTCAGTTCCTTCTCCTTCCCCACCCCCTCCTTCTTATTTTTGCTCTCGCCCCATTTTTCGCGCGGGCAAAACGCCGAAAACCCCGTTTCTTCGCTCTTTGCTCCACGGAAACGCTTGCTACGCAGGCTAGTGCAACAATGATATTAGTTTTAACATTAACCTTGATCAATCCAGAGTCCTTGTCATTGTTAAGATTTTTAAACACGCACTGTTTCCAGTTAGCTCCTAACGCCCCTGGAGGTCCCTGGGGGCCAGGCGGGCCTTGACTTCCTGGAGGTCCTTTGGCACCTGGGGAGCCTTCAGTTCCTGGTTTCCCTGCATCTCCTCTGTCTCCACGTGGTCCCGTGGATCCTTGCGGGCCGGGTGATCCCGCAATGCCTGCTGGTCCCGAGGGTCCAGGATTTCCCGGCATACCTGGGATTCCTGGCGCGCAAAAGCAGGCACCATAACCACAAGGTCCGTATGGTGGAAACTGCTGAGTGCCCTACATGTGTAGAAGAAAAACCGCTTTTATTTGTCTCGAGCTATTGATATGATGACTCTAATCGGCTTCTTTAGGTACTGATGCGATCGATTTTATTCATCAACTCTTTTTTTATTTTCATTTCCAAAAAGTTACAGTCCATTCTACCGTAGACATTTATTAACTGGAACACAGAGATTTCAGATTTCAGATTTTTGATTGTTTTACACTATTTACTAAAATTAACAGTATTTACAGCAACTACATTGATTAAAAGAGAAAAAAAAATCTAAAAGTTAATAGCCAAATTTAATGTGCTCAGTAACCAAACGGTAGCACAAGCGTTTGTACTTGCCACTGCCAAGTACAAACAATAGAGAAAAAGGCGCAAATGAACTTACCGTGTTTGGGTTTGTTTTGTCGCTGCTGTTGTTGTTCGCTGCATAGCACAGGGTGATCAGGGTTGAAATCAGTAAACAAAATATGGTGGTTGGCGAAATTTTCGAACGGGATGGAGACATCTTTCGGAATTATCTTCTGATCTGTAAGGAATACGAACATGTCGAACATTAAGCGATAAATATTGACGACTAGAAACGGCCAGGATGGGATAGTCATTCACGTTTTGTAAGATTTGTGGTATTTTTTTCGCCACTTTTAATTGGTCTCTTTCACTGGCAAAAGCTCCTACGTAAGTTGTTCCTGTTGGAAACAGAGCGTTCTTTCTCTCTATTACACGGGTCACGCGCATAGTCTGCAAACAGATTTTGAACATGGTTGCTGTTAAATGTACTCAAGTGAATTAAGGCCTGGGTCTCTGTACATTTTAAGGGGGGTGGTCTAAAATGAGAGAAATGAAAACTATCTCCAAGATGACAATTTAAGGTCAATTGTAAGCATAAGCCCTGCAAAATTGAGTTAGAATATATTACATATGTCTGTCACGTGACTAACCACGCCCAACTTTCCACAAAATGCTTTGACTCGAAATTCCCACTATTTAGCAATAAGCTACTGAACCAACTTTTCATCTGAATAATGGCCGATAATACTTACTTTGAAAAACTGCCTGGAATGAGGCAAAATGATTTCATATGTTCTTAATGTTGCAATTTAAGCTTGGGGAAGGACTGGCACTAGCAGAAAAGAGCAAATAGCAATGGATCAGTTTTACGTTCAATGCCATTCCAATCGGATTCCTTTACACCTAGTCAAAGTCGAAGAATTGATGAATGAAAACTTCATTTTTCTACGTGTCTAATAGTGGGAATCCAAGTAATGGTTTTTTTCACATTTTAGGGCGTGGTCAGTCACGTGACCCTGTGGTTCCAAAGAGAAAATGATCAAGTTGCTTTGTTTAACACAATTGAACGTGTTAAGCCCTGCTATTACGATGGAAGGCATGATCACTTAAAAATCGTCCCAATTATCGCAACAATTTTTGACCCAGGCCTTAATTCACCCGAGTAGTTGTCTTACAGTTACTAAGAATAGTTGATACTGTTCCTACCTTCTTCCTGTTGTTATTAACTGAAGCAAAATGATGTATGCGTGATGAAACAGAACTTTTAATGTCTCTGTAGTGAGCGAGTTTCACGCGAAAACATGTTTTGCTAATGGTTAACTGTAAAAAAAAAACAAGAATAGCACAAGCACTCTTATTGGCTGGATCAGGTCTAAATCGGCCAATGATTTGGGCTGTTTCGTTTTACTGTTTGCTTTTCTTTGTTGTCAGGATAAACGCGTTTACACTCGTTCGATGATTACACACGGAAACTAGAAATATGTCGAGCATCCTTATTGGTTGGATTAATTCTCAATCGACCAATGAAATAGGCTCTTATATTAAATTTACTTTAGTGACTTCGTGGGATAATTTGCAAATTTAGCATTAGGAAGAAAAAGAAAGAAAAAATCTACTCACTGGAGTTCATTTTATATCTGACTTTAATCGAAAAATACCCCTTTTAAAATAACAATGTTAGTGAGTGTGGACAAATAAAACGAAGACGATTTTTACACTTTTTCGATTTTTATTGACGAATATCGCAATATTCAAAGTTTTCTTAAATTTCGAATTCTCGTAGGCTTGATAGGGCCTTCTATTCACCTTTTAAATTTTATTTGTCGATCATAATGTTGCTCAATTTTAACTTAGATCACGGCAAGGTGCTCTGTACTTCTAAAAATTACAAAAATTTGCATTGTAAGTTTTGAAACTGCGTTCAACAGTTCTCGACTGACTTTGATTTTGATAAAGAGCTAATAAGTATGGATAAAGAACTTTTATACTTGAATTTTTCATGTCTTAGGTTTGAGTTGTTTCTTTTCACTCAACATGGCTAAAAGAAAATTGGACCTTAGTAATTTATGCTTGTGACAAAAACACACGACAGGGAACTTTTTCACGTAAATGAGAAGTTCTTAGCTTGACTCATAAATAAAGTACGATAGCTTAAATGTTCTTGAAAATCTAAGTTCTTATATATTGCACCAAAAGTGATCTACACACAAGGACCTTTTACTGAACAGTGAACTGATTTTTTTCGAAAAGTATTTCATTGATTAATTGAAATGCAGATGCTTTTTTACGCTTTCCAACTAATTAACACTGAACTTGGTCGAATAAGAAAAGTAGACTTTTTTTGTCTGAAGTAACGCATCGTAACAGCAGAAACTAAAAGGTCGAAACGAAAAGAAGAGTTTGTGTAAGATGTAATTTGAAAACGAGCAAAAAATTAATAAACATATATTTGTATCGTTATTCAAGCTAAGCCGCAAACTCGTTATTCCTTATTTGTTTAATTAATTTGTTGTAAGATCAAACGTGCCAAACAAGGTAAATTCTGAACACGTGATGCTATTGGTCAAAACACTTTGTTTAATGCTCAGTCATGGTTTTGTCCAATAGAACGTAGCCTTCTATTCTTGTATTGTTTGCCAGGTTTAGTTTCCTCACTGCTGATGAGATGATCATGACATGCGAGAAAATACGAGGAAACTAGTGGTCCTTAGATCCCCTTGAAATGAAAGATATCACTGCCTTCGTTTGGTTTAGAAAAATTATTTCTCTTAAAACCAGATTTTGAAAGCGGACTTAGACCCAGCTAAAAAAACTGAACAAGTAGGCTAAGCCAATTCTTTCACTGATATACTTCACGCTTTTTCGGATTTTTGATGTATTCAAAGACCAACGAATCATGATTGAACGAAAACCATCAAGAGAAAAACCGAAATTAAATAAGACTATCATGACTAAGAAAACAGGGCCATTATCTATCTCCTGATCTCATTCTGTACACGGCCATTCGCATTGGACTCTACTGTACTCTTTTGTAAGCAAAGGACAACTCAGCCTGAAGTGTTGTGTTATCTTATTTTTCGAGTCTCAAATTTAATTTGTTTGTTATTTAGAATACTCGAAAGTAAGCTACTACATGTAACACAACTTGGTCGTAAATTTATTTTCAGGGCACCAAACAACTACTGAAAAGTTTTTTTGTCTGAGAGTTTGCCATCTTGAAGTTAATATCTTGTTTTAAAGCTCGTGAAAATCATTAAAATTGATTCATTATTACTGTCCAATTTCTTAGTTTCTCTCTGTCTGTTTTATTTGTCAGACGGAACATTTAACAATTTGTATTTTCATTATACCTAAGGACAAATTTTTAGCTCGACATCTAAGTGAACATTAGACGTATCTAAATCAGTTACCTTTGAAGTACCAGAGCGTTGCACTTGGCTGTTTGAAACTAAAATACACGAAAGAAAAAAAGTGAGGTTTAACAACAAAACGAGCAACAGGACTGAAAAAGAAAATCAGAACAGAATGAAAGTTATACATCGTCAGCTTCTTGAATGCTTCAGATACTGTCGCTTTACAAAGCTGGAGCAAAATGAGTTTCACAGGGAACAAACTTTTTCTCTCTTCTTTATGTAAAGAAGTTCTCGTTAGAACAAGTTTGTGACGCAATGTGTAAAAGATTAAAAATAAACCAAGGCTTTTTCTAACGGGGGAGTCGGTTATTTGCTAAAAACGGCTGTGTTTAGTTTTAAAGGTCCAATGGGACGAGGCCTTCTTATTTTGATGTATTTTTGAAGGTTTTCTTCGTGAGAGTTTTTTTAACAACTCTCACTTATTAAAATAAGTGCAAAGCTAAACATAATCTACTCTCAGTTTTTAGGGAAAAAACAATAAAGCTGATTTCCGTCATGTTCAGTTTTTACAATTTTGTTTTCAAAACTTGAAATTAGAAACTGTATTCACTGACAGAAAACATTGTTCTATGAGTTAGTACTTGCATTTAGCTTTCATTCTTGATCCAAATAAAGGAAACAGAAGTTTGACTAAAAAATAATTTAATCTTCCAGTATTATTTATACCCTTTCAATTATCATAAAAAAGCCCTGAAATAGCATGAATATTTCTTTATGATATAATGTTATCAGCGGCCAGTTCGTGTATCATTCCATATTGATTCAATTTTTGGCTGCAAAACTAGCAAACTTCTTTGTTAGTGTTTCGCTTGTAATGCCATTGTTTTCCATGCAAATGTTGATCCATAGCCTGCAAATTTCTAGTTGGCCTAAAAACATGTTCACTTCCATCACTTTTTTCGCTTGTAATGCCATTGTTTTCCATGCAAATGTTGATCCATAGCCTGCAAATTTCTAGTTGGCCTAAAAACATGTTCACTTCCATCGTCAGCTGCATTTTATAATTTGTTATAGAATATCATAAACAGTTTCTTTCGCACCAGTAGTCGTTAAGTAAATGTTTTCGGTCTGCATTATTGTTATGATTCATTCTTCTGTCTTTGAACCAAACAAATTGTAAACAGTTCGTGTTTAATATTTGCACTGTTTAATTTGAGTTGCTAAGGCATTAGAGCAGTATCGTGGAGAGTGGGAAGTCTTCTAGGTGGGTCCCACAGCAGTTTTTTCAGTGAGCGGCGAGAACGTTCTCATGTGTACAGGCATTGCCTTTTCCTAATGGATGACTTGATTTTAATAGCGAAAGTATTGTGAGTATCAAAATGACCACAGATCGTCACCTTGCGTGCGAAAATCAGAATATCAAATCCAGTCATTGTCAGGACAAACTCTCGTTCATTTTCCCATCTTCCAAAAGTATTTTCAAGATAAATATATATTTTAAGTGAAAGTTCATCCGTTGATTAACGGGACAAATTCTTAATCAGGGCTATAGTTTACAAGGATTACGAATTCAAATCAGTAATAAAGATGAAAACTTTGATTGTGCATAATTATTCAATACTTATTAACAATATTTTTTTTCATGACAGATAACCAGATGAATCTCAAGACAGAACTAAAATTTTTTAATTACAATTATCAATTGCTTGAGAGAACGTCACGCGATACCACGAAAATAGAACTCGTCTAAACTTCTAGAAAATGCTGAAGTAAAACAAACTCTTTCTTATTGATATTGAGTTTTACGGACTAGACAGAAGATTGCATTTAAACAGAAGGCAGTTTGCTTCTCCATGTTGTATCGAACACTAGAATCAGTATGTTTGTCTTGTTAATGAATGTGAACTCGGAAAATACACAATTTGGGTCACTGGAGAAAATTCAAAAGTGGCCAAACATTAAGAGTTTGATTTAGCTTTATTGCTTTACTGCCAGAGGAAATTTTCTTGATCAACATGCGCTTGCCAAATATCGGTTGTGAGTTAATGTTCTTACCTGCTTTTTAAATGTTGTGCTGAGTCCATACGATGACAAAAATTGCTGGCGATTAGGCCATTAGTGATCCCTGGAATTATTCAATTATGGTCGCTTTTAGAACTTGTCGTTCACGCGTGAAATTTCTATCACGTTCCTGACTTCTTCCCTGAAAAACAAACATGCGCATAACATCTTCGATTTCTGCTCGCTCTCCAGATTTTCTCATGATCTATTGGCATGACACGGAAAAATCTCTTACTAACGAGGGAATTTTTCATAATTTTAAAAGAGCAAAATGTTAGCTTGACAAAGTTTTTCTTTCACCATATTTTTTATGACGCAAGCGGTTCATGTTAATTCTAGTTTCCTATTTACCATGTGTCCACTCGTCTGTTTCTCGGCAGTTCAAAAGTTCATTTCAAACTCTGATGTTCACGTCATCCGCATAAGTGAAGGCTCTTCTCCGTATCCACTAAAATAGGTTAGGTTCGTTTCTGTGCGTTTTCTCAACTCTAAACGTCAAGTTATATTTCAATCAAAGTTAGTGATACAACGAGGTTAGTTAACTGTGCTCATTTTCTTGTTTTTTTTTTTTTACTAATTCAACAGACCGGGACGAAACGAGCTGCGTAACACACACCACGAACAATGTAACTGTCGACTTTATTGTCAACCTTTAATATATTGCTGGTTTTCACATGACGTCACTAAATTTCAAACTTCAGAAATATTGATCCTTCTGAAATTTTACTTTCATGCTGTATAAGAGTAGCTAAAAACTAATATTCATACATATTTTCACTCCGAATGGGTTCTTGGTTTAGTGATAGACTACGCTTGAATTTCTAAGCTTTTGCGTGACGTGACATTTACATGACGGGCGAGAGAGCTGTTATGTTGGTTTAAAAGGTGAGTTATTTCGGGGAATTCGGCTATCTAAACAGTTCTTGTATTAGAATTAAGTACTATTGTTACGTTTTTGAGTTATTCGAGAGATAAATTCACTCTTTCGTAGCAAAACTCAGTGACTGATGTTTCTGCTGGTTTCCGGTCGCCATGTTGGTGCCATGTACATGGGCACCAGCATGGCGTCTCCATACAAATCTCTATAAATTTGGGAAAAACGTTTCTTCGCATATCTTCCATGAGAAAAATTGCTGTGACCTGAATCTTGGCGAGAGTCTTTGCATATGTACCTTCTTTCTATTTCCAGATTCTGGACTTAAACTATTGAACGGTTTTGATTTTTTATTTTGATCTATTTTGAATAGCGTGACACTGAAAACCAGCAATTCGTTTGGTATCATACATGCATTGAGCTGTTTGAATAATCAAAAATCCACAGATCTTCAGGCAGTTAATGACATCAAAATCTGGATCAGTTTGATCTTTTATACAAAATTGAGTGATACATGTTAACAGGTCGATTTTAAAGCTTAGTCACCGAGTTACGAGGTTTACTACGAGTGAGCTCAAGGCGATTATTGCGCGCCTGCTCTGTTCTTTTTCTCCCTACGTCAGTTCCAATCTCCACTCACATCGCCGTAGCTACTGCTTTTACCTCCTCCTCCGTTATAGCATTACTCCCATTCCCACTGCTATTACCCACATTGAACTCACTTAGGGTTTCCTCTTGTCTAGCCCCAAACCCTCCTCTCCTTCCCCTTGTAGTCTCGTCCCATTCGTCCCTTGCCTCGCCTCAAATGCATTGCCCACTTTCCGACGACATTCTCGCCCTATATTGTTGGCTTCTTTTTTGTCTCGCCCCAGTTTCTTTTGCCGTCTCTCCATTAGTCTCGCCCCATTCTTTTGGCCGTTACTTTTTGCCTCGCCCCAGTTTCTTTTGCCCCTCTTCTGTCCTCATTCTTTTGGCTTAATATTTGTCTCGCCCCAGTTTTTTTTCCTCTATTCTCTCTTTTACAGTCTCGCCCCATTCTTTTGGTTTAATATTTGTCTCGTCCCAGTTTTTTCCTCTCTTCTCTTTCTTACAGTCTCACCCCATTCTTTTGGCTTAATATTTGTCTCGCCCCAGTTTTTTTTCCTGTCTTCTCTCTCTTACAGTCTCCCCCATTCTTTTGGCTTAATAATTTACTCACCCCAATGTTTTTTCCTCTCTTCTCTCTCTTACAGTCTCGCCTCATTCTTTTGGCTTAGTGTTTGTCTCGCCCCAGTTTTTTCCCTCTTCTCTCTCCCTTACAGCCTCGCCCCATTCTTTCGGCTTAATATTTGTCTCGCCCCAGTGTTTGAATGCCACGTCACACTGATGTCGATGCCATCCATTGCTCACGCCCTGCGAAGAGTATTGAAATATTAACAACAATCAGTTAACAACCAGATTCTGTAAACCAACGTTTTGTTTTTTCGCCTTTTCGCTTTTCGGTTATAGATGTCCCCCGGTTCTCTGGTGTCTAAGATTGTCAGTTTTCCTCGCGTGGACAGCACTACTGCTTTCACACGTTTTTCCATCCTCTAGAGAAGCATCCACGCGACGCGCGTGTAACATTATCCGCGGAAGAACTGGGTACCATTTCTAAAGTTAGCCTTAGAAGGATTTCTTTGGAAATAAGACCGGCCCATATGGAGGATGAATTCTGTGACTATTCATCCTCTCTTGGCTATTCAAGTGTTGGGTAATTTTAAAAGATAATTATTACACAAGCGTAGAAGACATAGTGCTTGGTTCAAGCTGAAGCAAAGCGGCGTTTTTAGAAATAGGGAAGGTTGTTAGGAACTATTATAAAGAAATAGAAAAACTGATCTTACACAGGCATAGCAGATACTGTGTTTGTTACAAGCTGGTGTAAAGAACTGTTTGTAGGGAACAATATTCCAGACACTGCTTTCATTGGGTTGACAGCGAGCGTTCACCTCCAGATTCAAAGACAACATCAGCAACGTACCCAACATCACAAAGATTGTTATTGTCATTGCTAAACTCTGCTGGGTGAAGAAAATTAACCAATGTGTTTCAAAATGCCAAAAAATACAATAAAACTATCGAGAATTTCAAACTTTGTCTCACAGGTTTAATGTTTTTAAAAAATCCTTATCAGAGCCCATCCATAACTCCTGATATCTGAGGTACATGTAGGGCCGTGAGGGTAGATTTTGTGGAAAAACATAAACAAAGTTGGTAATGCCCAATATTCTTTGAAGCACTCAGGGCCTCTTTAAAAGAGCCTGGTCAACCAGGCTGGCTTGGTTTTCGAGATCTCACTTCGCCACTCCTTACTTTGTAACAATTATGTGTTCATATGAGACCCCGGGTTGGCCCGGTTACAGAGATCTCCGTTTTTGCGACCGAGCTCTCGCGACACAAAGGTGGACCTGGACAGCTCCTGACCTGGATAAAAATTTTCTCATATAAACTCTCCAGCCCGAGTGACCCGGATGAAAAATTTCCGACAAAATAGCTGCGCGTTCGTATCATAGCGGCCAAAATGGCATAATATTTTTTCTTGTACGTATTTTCACTTAAAAGCAGAGAGAAAAGTATGCGAACTGGCTTTGTCAGTCACGTGAGTACACAAAGCTACGACAGCCGCGAACGACACAAGTTTACGCCTTTGCATTTCATCCTGGTCGACCGGGCTGAAATTTCCCGTACAAACAGACTGCTCAGTCGCTCATGATCAAGTGACATTCGTCAATGTCGCAAAGGATCTAAAAAGTTCTGAAAGAATACAACTGTCAACCTAAGACGTTTTACCTGTTTTGTTCGCCAGGA
The DNA here is from genome assembly GCA_019787425.1 of Platygyra sinensis. NCBI lineage: Eukaryota > Metazoa > Cnidaria > Anthozoa > Scleractinia > Merulinidae > Platygyra > Platygyra sinensis. The sequence goes on from JAHPZR010024938.1 coordinate 23,549, forward strand.
GAATATCAGAATGATTAATACTGGTAATAGGACTGAGTGAAGTCCAATTCGGTCTGTAATCATACGAGTGATTAGGGAACTTGAGTACGCGCGTTTTTGAGACGCGGACGGACACCGGAAGAAAACAGTGAAAACAGCTCACTTCCGGTTACCGTCCGCGTCTCAAAAACGCGCGTGCTTAAGCTCCCTAATTAACAAAATCGGCCAACCGCGAAGCGGGAGTCCGATTTGTTGATCACAAGTATGATTACAGACTGAATTGGACGACACGATGTCCTGTTACCAATCAAAACTATGACAAAATTCGAGAAACGAATAAAGCATCGATTGAGCGCTACACGATTTTAAAATGTCGTTATGAATGCTGAAAACCCCCGGGGGGTGGGGTTACTCCCTATAATGGCCTATATGGGGAGGCTCCGCCCGAAAGGGGTACCTTTTTCAGGCTTCAGGTATAAAAAAGGGTAGCGATTTCACAAGTTGAGGTATATAAAAGGGTAGGGAAATCGGTCATTTAAGTATTTCAAAGGGCCTTTAATTATAATTTTTCGGTAGACGCCTCTGAAGGTTGTATAAATTCATTTATTAAGCATTACATAAAAACGAAAACAAGACTTCCTAAAATAGGTATGTGAAAGTGGTACCTTTTTTCAATAAAAGGTATATAAAAGGGGTACCTTTTCTGCCAAAATGGTATATTTTAAAAGGGTTAGGGGTTGGACCTCGGGGCGGAGCCTCCCCGTATAAAACTTCGTTAAGTACCGCCCCCCGGGGAAAAAACCCAGGAGTTTACTCAAAAAAGTGCACCGCAACAGCGCGCAAAAAAAGGGCGCGTACTGTCCAATTACAAGCATGACGTGTGCAACTGTCCAATTAATGCTCTAATCAGGGTTGCTGATGACCAATCAGATTCGAGAATTTTGTTATAGTTTTGATTAATCGCACAAACTGGATTGACTAAACATCTAACCGAACCAAGAGAAGATCAAGGTAAGTTATTCAATCTTCTCTTGACTGAACTTTTTCTTGTTAACATTCGAATCTCATTAAAGGATAACAATTCGAGGCGGGCAAAATTCATTACAAATCTTAGTTTGTAGTTGTAAAATTAAATTAATTTTCCTGTGAGACGGTTGAACAAGTCAAAGTCGGTTAAGTCGGCAATACAGTTTACCTCTGAAGCACTGATATAATCAACCAACAGGGTTTGCACGAAAGCAAAAAATCTAAAAGCAGACTGAAAAAGGAAAACAGTGTTAGAAGACTGAACGTGAAAACGATAGGAAATTTCAGTGAAGAGGAAAAAACTGGGACGAGACAAATATTAAACCAAAAGAATGGGGCGAGACTGTAAAAGAGAGAATAGAGGAAAAAAAACTGGGGCGAGACAAATACTAAGCTAAAAGAATGAGGACAGAAGAGCGGCAAAAGAAACTGGGGCGAGGCAAAAAGTAACGGCCAAAGGAATGGGGCGAGACTAATGGAGAGACGGCAAAAGAAACAGGCGCGAGACAAAAAAGAAGCCAAAAGTATAGGGCGAGAATGTCGTGGGAAAGTGGCAATGCATTTGGGGCGAGGCAAGGGACGAATGGGACGAGACTACAAGGGGAAGGAGAGGAGGGTTTGGGGCGAGACAAGAGGAAACCCTAAGGGAATTCAATGTGGGTAATAGCAGTGGGATTTGGAGTAATGCTATAACGGAGGAGAAGGTAAAAGCAGTAGGTACGGCGATGTGAGTGGAGATTGGAACTGACGCAGGGAGAAAAAGAACAGAGCAGGTCGCGCGATAATCGCCTTGAGCTCCTGCCTTGTCTTTCACTCGTAGTAAACCTCGTAACTCGGTGACTAAGCTTTAAAGTCGACCTGTTAACATGTATCATTCAATTTTGTATGAAAGATCAACCTGATCCAGATTTTGATGTCATTAACTGCCTGAAGATCCGTGGATTTTTGATCATTCAAACAGCTCGATGCATGTATGATACCAAACGAATATATTAAAGGTTGACAATAAAGTTGACAGTTACATTGTTCGTGGTGTGTGTTACGCAGCTCGTTTCGTCCCGGTCTGTTGAATTAGTAAAAAAAGAAAACAAGAAAATGAGCACAGTTAACTAACTTCGTTGTATCACTAACTTTGATTGAAATATAACTTGACGTTTAGAGTTGAGAAAACGCACAGAAACGAACCTAACCTATTTTAGTGGATACAGAGAAGAGCCTCCACTTATGCGGATGACGCGAACATCAGAGTTTGAAATGAATTTTTTTGAACTGCCGAGAAACAGACGAGTGGACACATGGTAAATAGGAAACTAGAATTAACATGAACCGCTTGCGTCATAAAAAATATGGTGAAAGAAAAACTTTGTCAAGCTAACATTTTGCTCTTTTAAAATTAAGAAAAATTCCCTCGTTAGTAAGAGATTTTTCCGTGTCATGCCAATAGATCATGAGAAAATCTGGAGAGCGAGCAGAAATCGAAGATGTTATGCGCATGTTTGTTTTTCAGGGAAGAAGTCAGGAACGTGATAGAGATTTCACACGTGAACGACAAGTTCTAAAAGCGACCATAATCGAATAATTCCAGGGATCACTAATCGGCCTAATCGCCAGCAATTCTTGTCATCGTATGGACTCAGCACAACATTTAAAAAGCAGGTAAGAACATTAACTCACAACCGATATTTGGCAAGCGCATGTTGATCAAGAAAATTTCCTCTGCCAGTAAAGCAATAAAGCTAAATCAAACTCTTAATGTTTGGCCGCTTTTGAATTTTCTCCAGTGATCCAAATTGTGTATTTTCCGAGTTCACATTCACTAACAAGACAAACATACTGATTCTAGTGTTCGATGCAACATGGAGAAGCAAACTGCCTTCTGTTTAAATGCAATCTTCTGTCTAGTCCGTAAAACTCAATCTCAATAAGAAAGAGTTTGTTTTACTTCAGCATTTTCTAGAAGTTTAGACGAGTTCTATTTTCGCGGTGTCGCGTGACGTTCTCTCAAGCAATTGATAATTGTAATTAAAAAATTTTAGTTCTGTCTTGAGATTCATCTGGTTATCTGTCATGAAAAAAAATATTGTTAATAAGTATTGAATAATTATGCACAATCAAAGTTTCATCTTTATTACTGATTTGAATTCGTAACTTAAACCTTGTAAACTATAGCCCTGATTAAGAATTTGTCCCGTTATTCAACGGATGAACTTTCACTTAAAATATATATTTATCTTGAAAATACTTTTGGTAGATGGAAAAATGAACGAGAGTTTGTCCTGACAATGACTGGATTTGATATTCTGATTTTCGCACGCAAGCTGACGATCTGTCGTCATTTTCATAATCGCAATACTTTCGCTATTAAAATCAAGTCATCCATTTGGAAAAAGCAATGCCTGTACACATGAGAGCGTTCTCGCCGCTCACTGAAAAAACTGCTGTGGGACCCACCTAGAAGACTTCTCACTCTCCACAATACTGCTCTAATGCCTTAGCAACTCAAATTAAACAGTGCAAATATTAAACACGCACTATTTTACAGTTTGTTTGGTTAAAAGACAGAAGAATGAATCATAACAATAATGCAGACCGAAAACATTTACTTAACGACTACTGGTGCGAGAGAAATTGTTTATGATATTCTATTACATATTATAAAATGCAGCTCACGATGGAAGTGAACATGTTTTTAGGCCAACTAGAAATTTGCAGTCTATGGATATGCTTGATCAGCATTTGCATGGAAAACAATGGCATTACAAGCGAAACGCTAACAATGAAGTTTGCTAGTTTTGCAGCCAAAAATTGAATCAATATGGAATGATACACGAACTGGCCGCTGATAACATTATATCATAAAGAAATATTCATGCTATTTCAGGGCTTTTTTATGATAATTGAAAGGGTATAAATAATACTGGAAGATTAAATTATTTTTTAGTCAAACTTCTGTTTCCTTTATTTGGATCAAGAATGAAAGCTAAATGCAAGTACTAACTCATAGAACAATGTTCTCTGTCAGTGAATACAGTTTCTGATTTCAAGTTTTGAAAACAAAATTGTAAAAACTGAACATGACGGAAATCAGCTTTATTGTTTTTTCCCTAAAAACTGAGAGTAGATTATGTTTAGCTTTGCACTTATTTTAATAAGTGAGAGTTGTTAAAAAAAACTCTCACGAAGAAAACCTTCAAAAATACATCAAAATAAGAAGGCCTCGTCCCATTGGACCTTTAAAACTAAACACAGCCGTTTATAGCAAATAACCGACCCCCCCGTTAGAAAAAGCCTTGTTTTGTTTTTAATCTTTTACACATTGCGTCACAAACTTGTTCTAACGAGAACTTCTTTACATAAAGAAGAGAGAAAAAGTTTGTTCCCTGTGAAACTCATTTTGCTCCAGCTTTGTAAAGCGACAGTATCTGAAGCATACGATGTAAGCTTTCATCCTGTTCTGACTTTCTTTTTCAGTCCTGTTGCTCGTTTTGTTGTTAAACCTCACTTTTTTCTCTCATGTATTTTAGTTTCAAACAGCCAAGTGCAACGCTCTGGTACTTCAAAGGTAACTGATTTAGATACGTTTAATGTTCACTTAGATGTCGAGCTAAAAATTTGTGTTTAGGTATTTTGAAAATACAAATTGTTAAATGTTCCGTCTGACGAATAAAACAGACAGAGAGAAACTAAGAAATTGGACAGGTCATATGTGCAAATTTTTGATTATCAATTCTTGTTTCTGTAATAATGAATCATTTAATGATTTTCACGAGCTTTAAAATAAGATATTAACTTCAAGTTGGCAAACTCTCAGAAAATAACTTTTCAGCAGTTGTTTGGTGCCCTGAAAATAAATTTACGACCAAGTTGTGTTACATGCAGTAGCTTTCTTTCGAGTATTCTAAATAATAAACAAATTAAATTTGAGACTCGAAAAATAAAAAAACACAACACTTCAGGCTAAGTTGTCCTTCGCTTACAAAAGAGTACAGTAGAGTCCAATGCGAATGGCCGTGATTTCTACAGAATGAGATCAGGAGATAGATAATGGCCCTGTTTTCTTAGTTATGATAGTTTTTTTTAAATTTTGGTTTTTCTCTTGATGGTTTTCGTTTAATATTCGTTGGTCTTTGAATACATCAAAGTGATATCTTTCATTTCAAGGGGATCTAAGGACCACTAGTTTCCTCGTATCTGGCATGTCATGATCATCTCATCAGCAGTGAGGAAACTAAACCTGGCAAACAATACAAGAATAGAAGGCTACGTTCTATTGGACAAAACCATGACTGAACATTAAACAAAGCGTTTTGACCAATAGCATCACGTGTTCAGAATTTACCTTGTTTGGCACGCTTGATCTTACAAGAAATTTATTAAACAAATAAGAAGTAACGAGTTTGCGGCTTAGCTTGAATAACGATACAAATATATGTTTATTAATTTTTTGCTCGTTTTCAAATTACATCTTACACAAACTCTTCTTTTCATTTCGACCTTTTAGTTTCTGCTGTTACGATGCGTTACTTCAGACAAAAAAAGTATACTTTTCTTATTCGACCAAGTTCAGTGTTAATTAGTTGGAAAGCGTAAAAACGCATCTGCATTTCAATGAATCAACGAAATAGTTTTCGAAAAAAAATCATTCACTGTTCAGTAAAAGGTCCTTGTGTGTAAATCACTTTTGTTGCAATATTTAAGAACTTAGATTTTCAAGAACATTTGAGCTATCGTATTTTATTTATGAGTCAAGCTAAGAACTTCTCATTAACGTAAAAAAGTTCCCTGTCGTGTGTTTTTGTCACAAGCATAAATTACTAAGGTCCAATTTTCTTTTAGCCATGTTGAGTGAAAAGAAACAACTCAAACCTAAGACATGAAAAATTCAAGTATAAAAGTTCTTTATCTATACTTATTAGCTCTTTATCAAAATCAAAGTCAGTCGAGAACTGTTGAACGCAGTTTCAAAACTTACAATGCAAATTTTTGTAATTTTTAGAAGTACAGAGCACCTTGCCGTGATCTAAGTTAAGATTGAGCAACATTACGATCGACAAATAAAATTTAAAAGGTGAATAGAAGGCCCTAGCAAGCCTACGAGAATTCGAAATTTAAGAAAACTTTGAAAATTGCGATATTCGTCAATAAAAATCGAAAAAGTGTAAAAATCGTCTTCGTTTTCTTTGTCCACACTCACTAACATTGTTCTTTTAAGAGGGGTATTTTTCGATTAAAGTCAGATTGAAAACGAACTCCAATGAGTAGATTTTTTCTTTCTTTTTCTTCCTAATGCTAAATTTGCAAATCATCCCACGAAGTCACTAAAGTGAATTTAATATAAGAGCCTATTTCATTGGTCGATTGAGAATTAATCCAACCAATAAGGATGCTCGACATATTTCTAGTTTCCGTGTGTGATCATCGAACGAGTGTAAACGCGTTTATCGTGA
>JAHPZR010024938.1:35000-36406 GCA_019787425.1 Platygyra sinensis
AACGTTAATAAATATAATCAAGCCTTCAAAATCGCTTTTTCTTGTTTGAAAAAAAAAATTGTCGTTAGATTCTCTTTACAATTTGCATGCAACAAACTTGCAACGATGTTCACAAGTTAACACAATTTGAGGTAATTCCTTATTATTGCATTGCGCATCCCTACTGCGCAGGATTTTCGCGTCATCAGCGCGTGCACATGGGCGCGTGCACGTGCAAAACGTAAAATATTTCCCTCAAACTATGCTCGATAACGGAATAAATTCTCCCTTTCTCTTAAACGAGCACGGTGACCCCCCATTTTTTTTCCAGGTATTTGCTAAGAACAGTCTAATGAAGAACATATTTGAAGAGGAAAAAAAGTTTGATAGTAGAACATGATTTTTTTTTTTTGGAAAACAGTTCCCAACTGGGTGTATTTTGGCTATGGCGAGGATCTCAAGCTAACCGCGAAAATGTCCGAAAAAGTGCAATATTCCCGCAAACAAGCAATCAAAAACGGCTTAAATGAAGCAATAGTGCTTATGTCAATAAATGAAGCTTTACTTTCAAGACAAAACTTTGTGCCTTTCAAGTAACCAAGATTTAATTCTGTACGAAGGTGATTCGAACTTTGACCGCGCAACCAGTAAAAATACCCCATTTTAAGAGCCTGCTGACGCGTAAACAAGCATGGTGACCCCATTTTTTAATTGCATTTTTATAATGTTCATATCATGAACGTCCATTACGCCAAGTTTCAAAAAAAGTTTGATAGTAGAACAATTTAGAGGGAATTACCTTAATAATAATTGAACAGAGAGAACTTTCCGTATCTCTTTGTTGAAGCTTCACTGCAATATCTAAAATTTTCTCTTTTAAAGGTCTTTTTTTTTCACTCCTCCAGTTACTTATTCCCTAAAGTGTTTTGGTGCCAAATTTCGTGAAATTCTAACTAGTGGTTCTCCAGTAATAGACGTATTTCCGAGAAAGCTATTCCGCATTCAATCCATTCTCGTCGCATTCCATAGCAATTTTTTTTCTAACTACGCATGCGCTGCATTTAACTCGGTTCTTTCGATTACAAAGAAAAATCTGAGAATCGCTGGGTTCTTTGCATCGGTACCTTTTCTAACGTACCCTTGTAATAAAAGACTAAAACCATTAGGTACACTGTGTTCAATTATGAAGAAAAATAGCACAGATAGTGCGAGCATTGAGTAATAAAATCATACTCGCTGTCCTCTAGGCCAGCTTTTACTAACGAAATAATTATAAGTATAAGCATGAGTCAATGAATACGGTAGTGGCAGAAGCGCCAGCGTAATATGATACAGAAGAAAAACCACAACAATTTATTTTCTCGCACCAGCAATCATCAGGACATGGGCAAAACCAAGAGACCATAATCTTGAAGAGGGTCCGGATG
>JAHPZR010024939.1:0-5000 GCA_019787425.1 Platygyra sinensis
TATCTTTTTTTTCTTGCCGTAAACTGGCTTACAAGTGCGTTTGTTTACGCAACTTTGCCATTGAATCGGCTTATGCGCCGTCTACAAACCATTCGCAAAAATCTAACAAGCGAAAGAACGAGTAAATCAGATACTATACGAAGAAAGATGTATTAAGAACAGAATTATTTCGAACTACTTTATGTTAGTGCATTTAGTTCCCTAGTTAGGTCTCCAAAATTGTTTTCCAGGTGTGAATTTTTGTTCAAAGTTTGAAGTTGTACTTCAAAAACAGTTTTTGTCGATCACTGCGAATCACTCGACTGAATAAGACTTTTCTGCCGTAAATTGAGTAGCAGATAACGAGAAAATTCGTTAAGTGTACTCCACAGCAATTCTCTGAAGTACAGCAACGATTAGAGAGGGAAACTCGACTGAAATTGACTCAGTTTTTACTTAAAACTGTACAGAGAGACACACAGGATTACGCGCCATTAGGGGTGGACCATTTGATTTTTGATGGGGGGGTTGTGCAAATCCCAAAAAAAATATCGAGCATGTGCTTCTGGTTAAAAAAAAATATCATGCAGAATTCTTAAGAAGGAAAAAAATATCGGGCAGCCGTAACCAGGGCGTGGCAAAGGATTTTTGCGTGATACGTGACGGCCCCAAAAGTAGCTGTGAGTCACATGATACAGGGCTGGGCATCACATTTTTTGATCTGTGATTTGGTATTTTGAAAGCGCGTGACACGTAGTCTACCTATTACATCAGTTCCTATTAAAGTGAACCCTCTGATCTAGAAGGATATTATCATTCAAAGATATTCATGCGTTCAGATTCCCACCGTAACAGTTGTCACGTGCAGGTATTTTTTGTAAGAAAATACGATTTACTTCATAGAGAAGGAAATGGAACAAACAAAAGTAAAAGCAGGCTACATTGAATTGGTTCAGGGTTTAAAATATACAAGCATGTGAAACTGATGCTCTGGATATGTGTACGAGTACAAAAGACGATTAAATAAATCAAAACGCTTTTAAAGGGGTCAACTACCAATCTGTTTTTTTTCACCTATTGAAACTGAGGTGTAGTAACCAGGGGCCTGTTTCTCGAAGCTCCCGGTAATTACCGAGTCCGTTAAGATGTTTAGTTTTCCATTCCAGATTAGCCTCTTCCAGGCGTTCAGTTAGTCACGGCACAGCGCTGCGCTGTGCTGTGACTAACTGAACGCCTGGAAGAGGCTAATTCCAGATGGGAGTTTCAAAAGGTTTGAAAATTATACAGTAAAGTTATGAGCTAAAGAAACAAAATTGACTTCATTAGAGGTCAGAACACACCCTACTCTTCTTGAGGCTTTGATTTCAAAATATGATTTCGGGCCCGTTAAGTTACCAGGACTTTCGAGAGACGGGCCCCAGGGGTGGTAACAAAAATGTTTATTTAACAATGTCTTTAATACAGCACAAGCTGGCAGACTGTCTATTTTATCCATCAATAAGAATTAAGCATTATACCCCCTCCAACTTCTTCTGCTATTTTCAGATGGAGTTTGAGGTAATCAATGGATTTTTCGTAGTCGCCAAGATTGAAAAACGCATTACCAAGACCCCCATAGGCTCCTCCTTTAGCAGCCTTGTCTCCCACCCTCTCAGCGAGCTTAAGATGCAAGCTATGAAATTCTACGGCCTTTTTGAAGTCCCCGAGGCTACAAAAAGCATTGCCAAGACTACCGTACGCCCTGCCCTCGCCCGCCTTATCTTCCACTTCCTGGGTAATTTCAAGATGAAGTTTGTAATAGTCTATGGCTTTCTTAAAATCACCAAGACTTCGGAAAGCATTGCCTAGATTGGCGTATGCATGCCCTAGTCCTATCTTGTCACTGCTTGCTTTTGCAATATTGAGACGTAGGGTGTGATAGTGTATGGCTTTTTTAAAGTCACCGAGACCTCGGAAAGCATTGCCAAGGTTATCGTATGCTTTTCCTTCGCCAGCCTTGTCTCCTACTTCTTTGGCAATTTCAAGATGTAAGTTGTTGTTGTCTATTGCCTTCTTGTAGTCACCGAGACAGTGAAAAGCATGGCCAAGATTACCATACGCAGCTCCTTCCCCAGCCTTGTCACCCAGCTCTTTTGTAATTTCAAGATCACGATTGTGATATTCTATGGCTTTTGTGAAATTTCCTCTTCCTTGTGAAGCACAGCCAAGATTAGCATACGCACGCCCTTCCCCAGCTTTGTCTCCCGTTTTTTTAGCAATGTTTAGATGCAGTTTATGATAATGCTCTGCTTTGATGAAGTCACCAAGATAGTGAAAAGCAGCGCCAAGATTACAGTATGCACGTCCTATTCCGATTGTGTTTTCTACTTCTTCAGCAATTGCAAGATCTAGCATGTGGTATTCTATAGATTTTTTCAAGTCGCCGAGTGCACGAAAATCGTTGCCGAGATTTCCATATGCCTGCCCTTCTTCAACCTTTTCCCTCATTTCTCTGGCAATATTAAGCTGTAGGTTGTGGTAGTGGATGGCCTTCTGAACATCACCAAGTTTACGCCAAACTATACCAAGATTATTGTAAACACGGCCTTCTTCGGCCCTGTCCCCCATAAGTTTTGCAATGATGAGACATTGATTGAAGCGGTTTATTTCTTGCTCACCTCTTGTGCGAGTTTTAGACTTTGTAGAGTTTAGTGGGGACAACTCCGCTGGTCGTGGCAGTGCTCCTTCCTATCGCATAAAACATGAAAGTACTTGAGTAATTGAGGAAATGGGGAAATCACATGGAGTCGGTTTAATTATTAACGATTACTATCAGACACTTCAGTGACGTAAATACAGTCAAATCTCCTGTAAGCGACCACCCAGAATGTCAAGCCCAGGTGGTCTCTTACAAGAGTTAAAGCATATTGGGTCAAAAGTTTGCCTCATTAGAATATGGAAACTGCAGAGACTTACTCCATGCCCCAATACCGATGCAATGTTTTACTCATGCGAACAGTCAGTTTCGAGAGAAAAATACGGTTTTTCCCATTGAGATATTTCCGTCTTCCCAAGAATACGATAATGTTACTACATCTTATTATTCAATTTCATCTCTATTATCTGTCAAGGGCGCTTACGCTTCTTACGGGAGGTTAAAAACAAACGAAAATGTCAAACTTTTAGCTCTAGGAGGGGTCGCGGTCTGATAAGAGAGGTGATCGCTCACAAGAGGTTCCATATAGTGATTTGACAACTTACCAAGCCTTTCACCGTCAGAGGCTCGATCTCTTCGTGTTGCTCATTGACCGACCTAGCCCTTAATTCCAACAAAGTCTTGTTACTTTTATCAAGCTTCTTTTAGTTAAGATGTTTGACAATGCGTTGCATATCAGAGCCTGGGGTCTTTTCTGAAAACGTTGCCGAATTAGTTTCCACGTAAGATATTGATATTAGAATTTACATTACTTTTGGAAAAACCTTTAAATAGAAACTCGACTTTAACTAGAGCTCAATATCCTTGAGGCTAATGTACAGACATCAACCGCTGTGAAGTAAACTCTTAAGAAAGGATGTCTTCAAACTTGTGTCAAGATGATAAATGAATTAAGGTCACGTGATTCCGCAGATGTTAATGATGCCGATTAACTTTTTGAAACTTTCCCTGAATGTTCTCTAGCAAGCACTGTTTCGAAAAACACAATAAAAGCAATAGGTCACCATGCTGGTTTAAGAGATGTGATGGGCCAATCTTACCCAATTTATGCCTGTGCTCGTGCTAATCACGCGCGTTATTCATCGGTCCAAGTTTTATTTTGCGGTAGCTAGAAGAATACTTGGGAAAGAACCTTACAAGCAGAAAGTGTTGAGCATATGGAACAATATCATGTGAAATTTGGTGAAAATCACACCATTTAAAACGACGTGGACGAAAAGCGTTCGTATAGTCTTTGTTTTCGCGGTCATAATTTGTATTCCAGAGTATGACTTTTTTGCATGTAGGTAACCTGCGATCAGGCGTCCTTTTTTTTCGCGGCGGGAAGGAACGCCTGATACAATTTAATACTTGACTGTTCGTCTGCCGCCCCTAATTAAAATACCTGTCAGCGAGAAGTCCGAGAATGTCGGCGATGCCATCAGATAATGAATCAATCAGAATTAGCGGAAGTCGCTTCGTGGGCGGGAATTACACAAGGCACGAACAGAGTGAGTTTACATACAGTACTTACAGTACGGCCGAGTAAAATATGGTTATTTTTGTAAAACGCATCCTCCTGTTTCGTTCGTAAATGAGTAAGTTTCAGAGGCAGAACAAAAAATGCTATCCTTGTGCGTCTAGCGTGTCAATTGGTTAAGGTACCGTTCCTCTTTGTAAGCCAACAAAAAGCAACGGTGGTTTTTGAATTTTGATGTGGCGTTGGCTGTACTGCCCATATGAAACAGCACTTTTGGAATTAACTGATATATAGCGCTCTTGCCGAATTCCGTCGGTAGCACGGCCAAAACAACAAAACTCTCAAGAGAAGCATTTTAAGATGACAAAAACGCGTTCTCTTCGCTCGCCTCATCAGTCGCCGTCAGTTCGCGGCATTTCTTTGACCAGAAATCACACTGCCACACAGGTAACCAATCATGGCTTAGTTCTATAATTACCTTTTGTTTCTTGACCAATCAGAGAAAAGTCCAGATTCTGGACTAGCAACAGACAAATAGTCAAGTAATTGTATAAGGCGTACCTTCCCGCCGCGAAAAAGAAAGAACGCCTGATCACAGGTTAGCATGCAGGCTTTAACCTATATCTTTATTTCCTTCCGATAAAATTCGTTTATTTTTTTTAATTAAATAGTATAATATGTACACAATTATTATGCGATAAAAAATATAGGTCACCATGCTCGTTTAAAAGAAAAGGAACATTCATTTCGCTATCGAGCTTAGCTTGAGGGAAATTTCTTTCGTTGTGTACGTGCACGCGTCATTTGCATTCGCTAATGACGCGAAAATCGTGCGCAGTAAGGATGCGCAATGCAATACTGAGGAAT
>JAHPZR010024939.1:10000-19523 GCA_019787425.1 Platygyra sinensis
AGTTGATCTATTTTCGTGAATGAATTAGCGGTTATCGTCAATCTTTCGCCCTTTTTACACTTCAAAAGACGATGAATTAACGCAAGTTTACCTCTATTCACCTCTAGATGGCAAGGAAAGTTACTGTAAGTAAATTCAATTGAAGTTTTTGAAGTTGTGAGAGTTTGTTTGGTTGTTTGTTGCTCGGCGCTGTAAGGGGTGGACCATTTGATTTTTGATGGGGGGGTTGCAGGATTTTTAGGCTGCTAGATATTTTTTTTTATTCTTCTAGCCCTGCAGGATTTTTTTTTTAATCTCCATGTCCTTGCACGATATTTTTTTAATGGAAATTTAGTACACAAATTTTGAAGTACGCTAGTTAACTCGACCGTCATCGGCCACTCAAAATTCACCCTATTAAAAACTACCTTTACACGCAATGCCCTTTGAAGTTGACATCAGAGGCGGATCCAGGGGATGGGTTGAGGGGGTTGGAACCCCCCCATTGAGAATTTTTTTTTGTTATTTTGCTCGATTCTTCGTAAAATAATAATATAATAAAATTGTTTTTTTTTTTTGGGGGGGGGGGGGGGGGCGGGGTATGGCTCTGGACCCCCTCAAGATATCGCGCCAGAGGCAGAGGCCGTCACTCGGCTTCCACACCATTGGTGTTCAAGGTTACTTCGGTAGTGTACAACCCCCCCTTTCAGAAATTCCTGGATCCGCGCCTGTGACATCTTTCTTTCAAAGCAATAAAGAGTATCATCTTTAGTCAGTGTACAAAGAAATGCATCTCCACAAACCTGTGGCTAGTTGATATCCCTGTCAGGTTAGTGGATGTTATGCATCACTTGCCCATTGGATCACTTGCCCACTGGGCAAGTGAACGTTTTTTATTTCTAATTACGTAATGCTACTGAATAAAGCCTTCAGACTTGCGTGAAATGGTTCCATCTTGTCCAAAGGGCGAGCTGGAAAATCCCTCTTATTTGACCCTGTTTATTGCTTTCAAAGCAAGAGAGGGGGACTTCAAAGAAGGAGACATTGAACAGTAATCTGGCTTCTCAGAATACGCATTTAGTATTTGGAGTTATCTAGAGTTTAAAAAAACATTAGGGTTCAAGAAATGGGGACCTCACTGTAGATTTTACCAGTTAACACGACGTTTTGAGTGGACGTAGAAGCAGCTGGAGGGGGTATAATGCTTAATTCTTATTGATGGATAAAATAGACAGTCTGCCAGCTTGTGCTGTATTAAAGACATTGTTAAATAAACATTTTTGTTACCACCCCTGGGGCCCGTCTCTCGAAAGTCCTGGTAACTTAACGGGCCCGAAATCATATTTTGAAATCAAAGCCTCAAGAAGAGTAGGGTGTGTTCTGACCTCTAATGAAGTCAATTTTGTTTCTTTAGCTCATAACTTTACTGTATAATTTTCAAACCTTTTGAAACTCCCATCTGGAATTAGCCTCTTCCAGGCGTTCAGTTAGTCACAGCACAGCGCAGCGCTGTGCCGTGACTAACTGAACGCCTGGAAGAGGCTAATCTGGAATGGAAAACTAAACATCTTAACGGACTCGGTAATTACCGGGAGCTTCGAGAAACAGGCCCCTGGTTACTACACCTCAGTTTCAATAGGTGAAAAAAAACAGATTGGTAGTTGACCCCTTTAAAAGCGTTTTGATTTATTTAATCGTCTTTTGTACTCGTACACATATCCAGAGCATCAGTTTCACATGCTTGTATATTTTAAACCCTGAACCAATTCAATGTAGCCTGCTTTTACTTTTGTTTGTTCCATTTCCTTCTCTATGAAGTAAATCGTATTTTCTTACAAAAAATACCTGCACGTGACAACTGTTACGGTGGGAATCTGAACGCATGAATATCTTTGAATGATAATATCCTTCTAGATCAGAGGGTTCACTTTAATAGGAACTGATGTAATAGGTAGACTACGTGTCACGCGCTTTCAAAATACCAAATCACAGATCAAAAAATGTGATGCCCAGCCCTGTATCATGTGACTCACAGCTACTTTTGGGGCCGTCACGTATCACGCAAAAATCCTTTGCCACGCCCTGGTTACGGCTGCCCGATATTTTTTTCCTTCTTAAGAATTCTGCATGATATTTTTTTTTAACCAGAAGCACATGCTCGATATTTTTTTTGGGATTTGCACAACCCCCCCATCAAAAATCAAATGGTCCACCCCTAATGGCGCGTAATCCTGTGTGTCTCTCTGTACAGTTTTAAGTAAAAACTGAGTCAATTTCAGTCGAGTTTCCCTCTCTAATCGTTGCTGTACTTCAGAGAATTGCTGTGGAGTACACTTAACGAATTTTCTCGTTATCTGCTACTCAATTTACGGCAGAAAAGTCTTATTCAGTCGAGTGATTCGCAGTGATCGACAAAAACTGTTTTTGAAGTACAACTTCAAACTTTGAACAAAAATTCACACCTGGAAAACAATTTTGGAGACCTAACTAGGGAACTAAATGCACTAACATAAAGTAGTTCGAAATAATTCTGTTCTTTAATACATCTTTCTTCGTATAGTATCTGATTTACTCGTTCTTTCGCTTGTTAGATTTTTTGCGAATGGTTTGTAGACGGCGCATAAGCCGATTCAATGGCAAAGTTGCGTAAACAAACGCACTTGTAAGCCAGTTTACGGCAAGAAAAAAAAAGATAAAAATGTTATTGGCCGGCTTAGGGTCGGTCCGTATAGGGAAAAACTGTGACCTCGGGCTTGAAAATGCTGCCCTCGGCCTGCGGCCTCGGGCAGCATTTTCAAGACCTCGGTCACAGTTTTTCCCTATACGGACCTCCCAGCCGGCCAATAACATATATATCTGCAGTTATGACGTCACGGGCGTTGATTTCGAATTCACTGTACGTACGCTTTCGGCCAATCAGGAATAGTTATAGAGTTCACTGTATAATAATGGTAGTTATTATAGGTTGAACTCTCTAACTCTTTTCTGATTGGCTCTTGGGTAGAACTGTTCTGTGCCTTTTCCATTATATCAGGAGCCATAATCGGGGACGGAGACCGTAAGCGCGCGTCATTTCTAGTATTGGGATTGGCGCCATGATATGGGACAATTTTTCTATTTTTAGAACAAATTGCGCCATCGCCTGCGGCACACGCGCGCACATTGCTGCAAGGATTTTCGCGGATGTCGCGCAGGGGAAATGGCGTCCGAAATTCCCGATATCGTTTATGCTTTTGGATCCTTTTGGCCCATCACTCAACGCCTTCATGGCTGTTAGAATTTTGATTAAGTATTTCCGCCGTAAGTTGCTCCAGTCTGAGTGAAGACGGTGCCTAATTTAGGTATGTCCCGCTTTTTATCCCTGACCAAGTTGAGTTCCGCTGCTCCTTTTACGACAACTTCACAATACTCCAATCTAAATTTCACATATGAAGAAGATTAACAGCTTTTCCATAACACAGAAGAAAAAAGAACTAGTTGGATATAGCGGCGTTTAGGCCCAATAAGTGACAATAGGTTTATGTCCGTAGATGCTGCTTAGTTTTGTTTGTGTAAATCCAATAAATTGTCTGTTGTCGATGAGTAAGAGCGCCCGCCGATGCGTGTTTTGCACAGCTAGTAAAACATGACAAATTGGACTTCGCACTTTGGTGTGAAACGTATTTCGAACTCATGTAATATCTCTAATGTTTAAGGTTGATTAGTGTTTGAGAACATATTAAAAGCTTAGCTGAAAATATGTGAAAACAGCAGAAATAATCAGAAAAGTTACGATGACGCGGGTGTGGACAAAACCTGGGCCCGGGCCCATGGGCTGGCCCATGGGCTAGCCCATGGGCCACCCTATGGGCTACCCCATGGGCTACCTTATTTTGATGATTTTATAATCTCACAATAATTTTATCAGTAAGACTTTTTTAATTATTTGTGTTATATTCATCTCAGTGCAAAATGATCGGTAACTTGACCATTTTTGTCGCTTCAATTGTTGTGTAATAAGGAGAAAGTTCAAAAGTTTTGTAAATACGAATGTATTATTTGTCATTCTTTTAGTCATGCAGATTTCGTGACTAATTAAAACCAAAAGAACACAAAGAAGTCACAGGCAAACAGAGAAGCAAAGACGGGGTTTTGGTTGATAGTACTCAGGGGCACAAAACAACTTTACTTCCACTTCATGGGCCTTTTATCTGAGACTATATCCGGCCAGCGCTGAACAGTTTTAGGTTTTTTTAGAAAAAATAAAGAAAAGAAACGGGCACTGCCAACGCTCAAACAATTGTTTCGGTAGGTTGTGCCCGTTGATAGTTTCACAGCAGGTTTTTTCCTGGGGTCGTAATTCAACACTGAGTTTTTGCGTGTGTATCGCGCTAGCCGTAAAGACCGTAAACGGCGCTCATATTTATTGTAGAGAAGTCGCTTTAAGCCCTTTATAGTCTTAGTAAAACATTAAAAGATGGTCAAAAATGACTTTATTGAGTGGCTTAGGCCCGTTTCAAACGCCGTGCTAAAGTCGTGCCGAACTAAATTCAATTTGGCTCGACTGTAGCACGACATTGGCACGACTTGGTTTCAAACGTCGAGCCATGGTCAAGCTTAATTCACTCACTGGGAATTCACTGGGCGTTTAGAAAAGAGACGATATTACGAACCAGCGGTCCAACGGATAAATCCAAAATGATAATTTTAGTTATTTACTTATTTAGTTCGGCACGGCAATAGCACGCCGTTTGAGACCATGCCGTGCCAAAGTCGGGTAGCACGACAGAGCTTGCCGTGCTACACGGCAGAGTCAAACCTAATTCTTAAATGGTTTCAAACGCCGTGCTACAGCCGCGCCAAAGTCGAACCCATAAAATAATGAATTGAGTTCGGCACGACTTAAGCACGGCGTTTGAAACGGGCCTTTAAATTATTGAGCAACTGACTGACAGTGTTCTGCTTTTTGTCAATAGCTCCTAAGGGAACAAAACAGTTTTGACACCACGTTCTTCCTATTATGGCTTGAATTGACGAGACCAGCAAAGCTGTGCATGCAATTAAATGGCTTTTTTGGGAGAATATTTTTTATTTTTTTAATTTGTTTTCTCAAAGTGCAACTTAACCTGTGTCAGTTTATTTGTTTCTTTATTTGTCAATCTACATTTTTTATCTTACTATTTTTCAGCGCTGAATATTTTTAAGGTTTTAGTTTGAACTTTGCGAGAACTTTAGGACGCGCGGTTGACGAGTTGTTGAATGATTCACACGGGCAGTTTATTTTTAGAAAGCAAAGCTTGAGTTTGTTTCGAGACAACACGGCTTTCCAGCAAAACCGAAGGTGTAATTTCTCGCAGTTTCTAGACATGGTCAAAACTGGACTGTTCTTAACTTTTTCTTTCGTAAAAGTGAACTGCTATTAACTATACCATTTGGACTGAATGAAATATACGCGATATGAACAGTCCACTTCAGGCGGCGTGAATTTTTTAATAATTATTATTTTTATTTCTTAAAATTCTATTTCTAGTTTATTTATGTATTTAATTATTAGTTTAATTCAATTGTTAAGTTGTTTTATTTTTATTTTTTTAAAATGTCTTTTTTTAATTTTTTAATTTTTTTAAAGACTCCGCACTGCGCGTTTTCGAAACAGCCACGCGTTCGGGCATTTTGTCTTTTACAGTTTTGAAAAGGAAATCAACAGAGAAATTTCTGTCGGATATGGACTGTGATCTTTTACAATATGCAGGGGAATTAAAGAAGAAAGGGTTCACCCCAACATTGTCTGCGTGGTACATGTATCTGGTAGAAGATCTTCATTTTCTAGACTAAGAACGCTTGAGAGCGTAAAAAGCAGCTAGAGGCGTCAACAACAATAATAAATAATTTACATCTATATTGCGCAGGTTACATTGAATACTGAAAACGAGCAACGTTTCTCCTGCGACAAGCAGGCGTCAGTTACTAAGCCCACGTGAGAAGTTTGCCGAGGAAATGAGGCAAGAATTAAAGTTTAAACTTGAGGAAGAAAGCACTAAAAAAAGTAAAGAACTTGAAGAAACCTGTGCCAAGATAAGAGACGCAGCTTCCGAGCTTGGAAATACCGGTCAATGCTGTAGTAACTGCCACGAAAGACTGAAATCACATAGTTCGATCGCACTTGCCGAATGGACAAACCTGGGCCCGGGCCCATGGGCTACCCTATGGGCTTAATTTCATAATAATTTTATCAATATGATTTTTTTTTTATTATTATAGTTTTTTTTTTTTTCGTTTTTTTTGATGAACCGCACTTCATGTTGTGTAATAAGGAGGAATTTCAAAAATTTTGTAAATACGAATTTATTATTTGTTTTGTTAGTCATGCAGATTGCGTGACTAATTAAAGCCACAAGAACATGAGGGGCACTCCCCAAAGTACTGATTTATAGATCAATCTTTATTATAAGAGCAATGCTATGGTCACGTGAAGAACTTGTGACTTGTCACTTTTCACGGTCCATGTCACCACATCTAATGCTCTTTGTCAAGCATCTTTAAGTCATGCCAGTATAAATCTCTAGAACAGGTGAAGGTTTCGGCTAATTAAAAGTAATTTTCCTTGTATTCAATTTCGAAATGGCTTTCAACAAACCAGTGCAGGCCGTAACCTTTGTTATCACGCTAAACCCTCTTGCCCAACCCCACCCCCGACACACGTGAAAGGAGCGTTGCGTGACGTCTACGTAGGAGACTACCACTCCCCCCCTCCCCCCACCTTTTACTCCAAACCGTCAAGCTGCTCGTTTTGCTTTGGCGGCAAGCCTAATCTAGCGGAAGCTTATATTTGATGCATAATTGGAATGTTACAAATGTGCGACTGATGTTGCTATTTAGAAAATGAGAACGGCAGTCTGAGTGATTTCACCACTCATGTTCAAACGAAGGAAATGGTCGAAGTTTAATCCTCCTTAATCGCTTTTTTCGCATATCTGCGATGGTGCAAAATGTGATGCTTTTAACAATTAAGTCTGTAACGATCTGTAACAAGCAGGAAACCAGACTATGACACTGTAATCCAAATTGAAAATTATTAGGTATATCGGAATACCACATACTCTTTACTACTTTATCAGTGAAATGTACTGTAATAACTGCGAAATTCAAATAAATTTACACCCCGTTCTTGCTACCTATGGCCGGGTGCAACATGCAAGGAGAGTCAAACGCATGTACGCTCAAAAACATATCATATTATTCAAAAGTAGTGGCATAACTTGATCAACTTTTTGTGTGACATTCAACTGTAAAGGCAAGTCCATGGAACTAAAATTTCAAACACTGTAACAACTTGAAACTGCTGATAATTCTCGACATCCAAAGAGTACCTTTATCACAACTAATAGAGTCTTTCTTTTAAAATTTTGATTTCAGCATCTTCTAAACTGCATTGAATTTTCACTTTGGTAGGGTCGAAGTGAGGATTCCTTGCCTTAATACAATTGGCATACACATGGTAATGCTTATTTTCGAAAGTCTTCTTGTACTTTCCCTGGCTTTCGATCCACACAAAATCATGCTCCTTGTGTCGGATGCAATAATGCTCATCGATTTCTCCCCGAGTGAAGCTGTCTGGCCCATCCCTAATGTTCCCATTGCATCCTGCAGCACACTTTTTGATCCGGGAACTGATTTCAATCAGTTCAAACGGAGTACTGATCGTTGGCTGTACTGTCGGCTTTGCTGGCTTGCTTTTTCGAATTGTAATTCGAAGAGGGTTAGAAGACGCTTCCGCAGTGTATTTTGGTGGAGTTACTACTTCTCCCAGGGTCTTTGTGGTAGTGTTCTGCTTTACCTTACTTGAAGTCATAACGTCAGGTGACTTGTTGCGACGCTTTCTTACGGACGTTTTAGCACCTGCATTCTTGTTGACCGCAAATGTTGTTAATGCAGTCAAGTTGTCTTTCTTTTCTTGATTTCTGTACCATTTTAAATAAGGTGGAACGTTTTTGTTACGAGCTGCTACTGCGATGGTGTGGGCACACAGTTTTCTTGCTTTGAAGCCCAAGCAATTGCTGTCTCATAGGTATCCAGGGTTAGCGACTGCTCTTACTCTGTGGGGCGTTTGCGAGGACTGACTTCTCACCAGAAAATAATTTTGCTCAAAACCCTCACGAATACCTTTATCCTGGCAAAGCCTCTGTGCTTTTTCGCTGAGCAATTTTAAATCTTTTTCCGCAAACAAATCGGAGAGAGCGTTTAAGTTGATGGCATCATTTTTTTCGAGCTGAGTTTTGGCGGGCTAGGGCGGTAGCTGTAGACTTTCTTGAAGTTTAGTGGATCGACCTCAACTTTTAGATTGCTGGCGGCGAGATCGCGATTACCAGGTTGTTCGTCAAAGAAATTAGCATTGTCTTTGACGGAGTTTTGATATTCGGGCCTTAAGATATACGGACTAGGAAGCCCCAGTAAAGTCCGCTGAACATCACGGCGCTGTTTGTCAATCAAATCAAATCAAATCGTCGACAAAAGAGGCCATGTCAGTAGCTGCGAAGTCCTGCCAACGTTTAACAAGCGCGTTCGCAGATTCCGGGATGTTGTTTGACTGAACTTCATCTCCAAAACCAGCATCACTTGATGCTTTGGCGGTGACGTGGTTCCATATTTCCTCTGCCTTATATCGCTTGAAATACTTCGAAAATCTTGGCTCTTCAGACGATTCTGACAATTCCTGTTTGTCCCATTTCTTAATTAAACAGTCCAACATTAAGTTGTACTCTTCATAGGAACTGGCAAACACCAAGCCGCCACTTCCAAAAATATCATTCACTATACCATCCGTGAGTGATTGTGAAAATCGCAGTTTCCGACATTTCTCCTCGATGTTTTTTTGAGCGTGAACTTTACATAGCAAAGACACCGAACTTGGGAAAACTTGGGCTAGAGCTTGGCGCAGCGCTTCTTCTGAGTCAGTGCAATAACCCTTTAGGCTCACCTGCAAGCCAGGTACTTATGCGGAGAGCTTTTGGAACAAAGTCAGGTACGTAGACTTATCTTTTAGCATACACAACATTACCGGGCCAATTAGTATTGGGCATGTTGGTGGATTACTGCGTCTCGTAAACAGTGTTGTGTTTCGATATGTTGTTACCAAAACAAAAAAAGGTCCGAGTTTAAAAGTTACGTCTACATACAACATCGATGTGTGTCCCTCGACCTCGTTGCAGCAAAAGTTTACGATGTCCTCTACCTGTTCATCGGTAAACAAAATTACTTTTGGTGATTCGTCGTCAAGACTGTAACACCTGACGAATTTCTTATCCTCCGTTTTCATTTTCTCGGCGATAGCAAAAATGGGATCAGCGATACGTCCTCTAGCTTCCCGCCCGTTTGTTTTAAGATATTTGGCCTGTCTTTCATTTCTGGGTAAGGCTCCGACAGAATTACAGTTTTCAAGGTCTCCAACTTCAGTTTCTACCTCATGAACAGCTCTCTTAAGGCCTTTCCCACTTTCTTTTGCATTTTTTTCTAGACTTTTAAGCGTGCTCTTATAGGTTCTGAAGTAAGGGATGCTGCATGACTT
>JAHPZR010024943.1:0-7500 GCA_019787425.1 Platygyra sinensis
GGGAGTTTTAGCAAACCAAGACGGCTACGGCGAGGAGAGCGTCACAAACAAAAGGTTTAATGAGCAAAGCAATAGCTGTGCACGTGCGTTTTGAATCTTTGTATATTTCTTTGCCGTCCTCTGCAAAACAACAACGTGAAATGACTAAGTTCTACGTATTTTGGAGAACGCGAACCGCAATGGCTAATTTTTCGTATCTTGTTTTCAAAAAAACGTCGTGGGTGCATGTTTAGCCTGAGCGAGTTTTTAGACCGACAAGACTACTGGACAGATTTACACAACTGCGACATTCAAAGGTAAAATATAAATTCATTTTTTACAAGGTTTTGTCCCCGCCGTCGCCGTCTTCATTGCTAAAACTCCCTACTACCTCCTTTTGAGTGTTATCTTTTCTACTACCATTTTCATACTGTGGGCGGCCATTTTGAAACTGAATACATCTCAAAGTATCGCAGAAAATAATAATAATGACATGGTCGTGGCTTTTTATTAACAATTGACTAGCATGCTCAAACTGTCATGCTAATTCTATTGCACATCTTTGTACACTTTCGTGTGTGTGAAGGGCTGTATTATTGTGTTAGCCAAGTATAAGTTCACTGTCGACATTATAATGCTTCATTCAGAGGACACGGACATTCTCAAAATGTAAAATTCATGTTTCCCGCAATATTTAAAATTCGAACTTATTTCATTCGCTCAGTCTTACACTGAAATAAACATAAATTTTTTTTACAAAGTGGGCTTGTCGACTGAGTGAGGAGTCCAAAGTTTCCAGTGATTAAGAACCCATGGAAGGCACTGATCTGGTTTGGTTAATATGATTATACTTGATAATACTTGTTAAAAAATAACCTTGTACTGAACAGCTCGCAGGTCGCACCACCTGTTACCCATCACGTAAAGAAAACTTGATCGCTTCTAAGTTTAATGCTAGTAACAACGCTTTTGAAATAATCTGAGTTAATTCCTGTGGTTAGTATTTTTTTGCCTCTAGTTCTGACTGTCCGGTGGTTACTTCAGCCAGTATGGCCGACATGAATTTACATAATATTCTTCCCGTCCGGTTTGTGCGGTTTTGGCCTTTTCTACTTGCAGACTAATTGGGCATTGGCTCATTTTGAATCTAGTTTTCACGCCAGTACAGTTCCTCGTTCAACTGTAAAATGATACAACTTTGATAAAAACATTGGATAAAATAGTTATATCTTCTAGCCCACACTAAAGTCAATGCCAGAAGCGCCTGCGTTATTTTAATTTACCACGATTTTTTTTTTATTCTGTGTTATCTTATTTCATTTTATTTTATGTTACTTTATTGAATAACGGCTATATCCAAGCAGAGGATAATAAAGTAACTCCAAGATCAAGCAACCTTTATGAGAAGGTCTACCACAAAGCTTCCTCTCAAGGGTTGTTCGTAACATCTGGAGAATTCTATGACTGTATCAAGGGGAAACGCTTTTTCCTAAAAGTGCATTGCATCTCCGATTATAAATTGCATCAATAGTTTAATACTAGAGGTAAGTTTAGCTACAGAGTGATGCGATGGATTTTTAATAAAACGGTGAACGTAGAAATAATACTAACCCAGCGCTCAGCAACATAAACAAAACTAGAAACACTCACAGCGCCATTTTAATTGAAAGTCTTACCTTGAAAGCTTACTATCACGTAGGGGTCGCTTTTTCCGCTGAATTTATCGACATCAGGAAGATTGCTCGCACTTTTAACATTCACCTTTAACATTTTGGTTCAGCAAGCTCAGTGCCTAAGCTTAAAACTTTTCGCACCAAATAAAGTGGTCGTCCATCGCGGAAGCCATGGGAACTCACGAGCGAAGAAAGCGGGCAGTTGGAGTCCCTTGGCCACACCTTTCTTCCACACAACAAACTTCTGCCTGATCATTAGATGCCGTCAATCATCTGTCGCTATAGGCATAATTTAAAGTTAAAATTAAGAGTTGTATTTTTGATCTTCTTTTAAACATGAGCTAGCTACAATATGTTCTTTCGCCGTCAAAGAACAAAAGGTTACATTTAATCAATTTACTCGCTGACATCTGATCGCATTACAGAAAAGGTGTGATCGGATCACAGCAAGTAAATTGATAAATGTGTAAAGGCCTTCTTGTTCTTTCTCGGACGGCGAAGGCGCGCATTGCAGTTAGGCCCTTTTTAGGAGGATAAACAATAAAACATACAGCATATTAATAAACAGAGGTCACCAAGCCTATGAAAAGTCATGTTTGTAAACAAAACCCTCAATAGACAGAAACATGGTGCGTATTTGGTTAAAAAAGAATAGCAACACATTCTTTACAGTACGTTTTGTAGCGAGGGAGATGGCTGCGTCGAACGGCGCCCGGAATAATATAGAAAATAATATTCATACCACAATCATCTCAACACAGTATTTAGAAAACATAACCTTGGTAGATCTCTCCCTTGTGCTGTGTTTCCAGTTACATTATAATACCGGAGCTATGTCGATTTTCCTTTGTTTTCTTTTACCAGTGACAAGTTTAAAGCTGAACAATTCAATTATTTCTTGTAACGGAGTAAAAGAGAGGCCATAAATAAAATACTAGTTTTGTTCTAATTAATTTTTGCTTTTATTAATTTCTCCCCGGGCTGTAAATAATTTTAGACGTCGACCATCCTCACAGGGAGAACGGTGGAATAACCAACACGGTTTATGTTTAATCATATCGCACGAGGATTTTTTTGCTTTAGGCCTTCGGACTTGACTAAACGTCACAACTCAACTTTAGATAAACACAGCTTTATCTTATATTCAAGTCTTTCAAGATCTACGGTCAAATGTACTTCAGGTAACTTTTTTCGATGCATGCTTATCTCGCTAAATAGATATTTCTGCTAATAACCCTTGTCTTGAAAGATCAAACTTGGGTAAACACAGCTTTATCTTGTAATACTGATTAAATTGCTAATTTTTTCGCCTAAATTCGGAGTAGTAGAGCATAAGACCTTTTGAAGTACGGCATGCAATAATCTTTGATTTATCTTCTGATACGAAAGTTCCAAGTTTCTATGGTTCTTTGAAAACGGAGGTTTGACTTTAAAAGCAAATCATCGATTATTTTTCACAGCTCTGTTTCAGGTCAATATAAATCGGTAGCGCGTTTTTCCCCGGATCAACCCGAAATTGAATTAAATTCCCCCTCCCTTCAAACATGCAGGTTGCACTCGCCCGATTCAGTGAAAATCGTATTTTGGAAAGTGTTTTGCTGACGTTGTGAGAGAGAAGTTTCTTATCAGACCTTCAGTGACTGTAGAAACTGCTCTGACCTGCTCTGGATACTTGGACAGCCGGTAAACGTTTGCTAATACAGCAGTTGTATTTTAAAACGTTAACTTAAATATATGTCAGTCGTATGACTGGCTTGGATTTACTGTTAGATATACGTTTCTATATTTCCAAAAGTTTCCTTTAAAGAGAAGAAGAAAAATAAAAGAAGCTATATTGAGGTAGTTTTATTTTGTATAATCAAGTGACTTTTGTGCCGAAAACAATGATTGAATCCTGTCCTGTCATCTTGTCGCCAAAGCAGTGAAATGTAAATTAGTCATATGTACTATAATTCTTTGAAGGTCACGTGTCGTCATAACGAATATTTAAACACACTGAACCCCTGGTACACAATTGTCAAACAAATGTAAACTATACCGTGATACGCCAAATAACAAATCCCCTAAGAATTAAGACTGAGCCGTTTTACCAGAGGACCGGGCAGGGGTGATACATGCAATCTCTAGCTCTCCTTTTTGGATGAAACTTTGCCAAATTGAAAGTACTATCAAACAACTGTAAAAAAACGTGGACCGGCTTTGCGTTTTTTCCCTTAAGAATAAGACCACCCTCAAGGTTTCTGCCCAAAATCTCAGTCACTAAGATAAACATCAAATTTAGACACCACTCCTGCTTACAAAATACAATAAATATTATTGGTATTTCACATAGATAAAGATTGGACCTATCTTGGTTTACACAAAGAACTTACACAAACAAAGGCAATTGTTTGTTCGTCATTTTTGACGTTTCGATAGCAACCGCTTTTTTCATGTGGGTTTAGCCAAAATCAACTTTTTTGACATGACTGGTGTTTTTTTATCATTATTTTGCTGCATTTGGCAGGCAAGTAAATCTTAATAGTCCAGTTTCGAATTCGCCATGACCGCTGACTAAAAGCACTGACAACGCATTTGTACAGGGTTAGCCTCGACCTAAAGTAAAATATTCACAAATTCCAGCGAGAGGATGACCTGTTTACGGCTCTGTGCATTGTTTAATTTTACATTTGTGGCACCTTTACGCCGGTATTTATGAATTTTGTGTTTCAGCTGGTCGAGGCTAACCCTGTTAAAATGCGTTGTCAGTGCTTTTAGTCAGCGGTCATCGCGAATTCGAAACTGGACTATTGATATAACTGCGAAAGCATGGGAACAAGAACGGTGAATCAGGGAACTTGGTCAGCAGTAACTAATATTACCAAGTCCAAATTAATAGTTTGTTGCTAGTATCTTTTATCTTTGTTTCTGTAAAGCAAACATGCCCGTGGTTGTAAAAATATGTCTAGAGAAGTCAGAGAACTCTGTCCATCTCTATTTATAGAGGTTCACCTTCCATTGTTAAGAATGGGTTCGATAGTTTGTTCAATTGTAACTTTTTTGAAAGAAAAGCGTAACATGGCTGAAGGCTAGCTTAGATTTCTATGGCGGGTTAAAGGCAGTGCCAGACATCAATAATATTGTTAAGGCTCAAAAGACCATGACAGACAGTGAAGCACACAATGTCTTGCATCCTGTCTCTAAAAACTTTAGTTTTCAGTCAAGAGGTTTAGGATTACGGAAAGCTTATGATGTGGGCCCTTGTAAACGTTTCACACCTGCACATGTGTGTATGAGGAATGGATTTGGAACACCTCAAGGGTACAGACTTGAATTGAACCCAGCCTGAATTGGACCCCATTACTGCAAGAGAGACTGCTACTTTTAGATCCAGGATTTTATGAAGTGCCAGCTAGAACAGTCTCAGTCTAGGCATAGTCAATAGAATGGAGTGCTTATGAAACTCAATAAAATTCTTTGTTGTTTGTTTTTGTTCTCTTTTTTTGGCCTTGACCCTGCACAAAATATATTTTTTGCACATTACACTTAGTAACTAACCAATACAAACGTTTTGCTCCCGTAATTCATGCATAGTGTATATTGTGTAAAAGCACACACAAAAAAAGATTGTGAACAGTCATGGACCTTCCAACATAAATCTCGACATCTTTATTTGCTCCTTTGATGTTTTGCAGGCCTCATAGCAATTACCCTCTATTATCTGATGGTCTAGGACCTCGCAATCTATCGAAGAAGAGTTCCATGTTGTGAAAGCTACAAGAGTGAATTCTTCCTACCCTGAGGAGGCATTCACAAAGACATACTAGTATTTTGCAGTCTACAGAGGCACATGGATGCGGTTAAACAGCTTATATGAGGTTAGAGAGAGAAACGGCATAGACAAGCATCAAGAGAAAAAGGATTAAGGGAAGTGGTCAAAACAACTTTACTCGGACAGGACCCACCTTTGAGGTAGGAGGGGGATCTCAAAGACACCACCTATCTTCGAACATTACCAACAACATTTTGTTGGCTTTAAAATTTGAGTTGACACAGGAATATTTAGCTAGCAAGAGTCAGCATTACTAGACAAACAAGAAAAGTGAGGTTTGAATCTCACTGTAATTTTTCACTGCTGAAGAGAGGGGTTGCTATGCAATAAAGATACCATCTTTTGACGTTAAGCAAGGGGGGTGCAGGCAGACACCACCAACTATTTTGTGGTTTGGTGGGTCCTGTTCGAGTGTAGTAGTTTTGACCACTTCCCTAAAACCCCGAACTTCCTCTAGTCATCATGATCCACATCAGAAATCTCAAAGGGATGGGCCTGAAATTATCACGAAGGGGAACCCGCTTTTCCGAGGAAGTGAACTCGTATCCGGAAAGAAGATTCCTGGAAGGTGGAGATATGTCCAGGATTGAACACTAATGAGATTCAAATTCCTTATGATAAGCATCACATACATACATACATACATACATACATACATACATACATACATACATACATACATACATACATACATACATACATACATACATACATACATACATACATACATACATACATACATACATACATACATACATACATACATACATACATACAATGTGTCCTCGTTGGTAAAAAGTCACCAAAACACATACAATTCTGTCAAATATGAAGTAATGTGAAAATGTCAAATAACCCTGCCAAATATGAAGTACTAATTAAACAATACTTGTGTTGAATCCTGAACATAGGTGCATAGACCAGGCTGATCTGAGTCCTTCTCAAGATGAAGCAGACGAAATCTTGACCAGCTGCAGGCTTGCAGTGCGAAGACAGTACTACTTGCCTGCTACATTGACATCCACCAAAATGATATAGAATATGTAAACAGCCTTATGACCAGAAAAAAACAAATTACTTATTTCACAGCGCTACACAGTAGGTCACTGAGCAGAAAAGAAAACGATAGCTGAAAGCCACTAAAGCTTCTTGAGTGCCTAGAAAAATTCAAAACGTTTAACCACAGCCAAACCTTCCACAAGTGCCGTGCACGTGTATGTTGTCATGTGTGCTCGCTTGGATCCTAGGTTTCAGATAATTTCAGCTCCTAGATCTTCTCCAGGGCCAAGTTTTACTCAGATGTGCAATTTTTTCACACATCTTCTTACTCGCAGACACGCGATTATCTTCAATGTTTTGTGTTAACATCTCTGAGGTATAAAAGCTTTATCTGCGCTTTATTCAGTATAGCAACTTTCAGAAGAAAAACGCATCTTTATAAAAGTTGGCTTAAGTTCAATCTTATACAGTTGAAGTATTATCATATACATGTTTACCAATATTTACTTGCGTGCATGATGCAGTAAAATCAATATTTCAAGGTTTTTTTTTTTAACTCGAAGTAATTTCAACAAAGAAAACTCCTCAGGATGATGATGAGTATGCCGAGTGTAAAGAAAGAGTTGACGAAAATCAATTGCAAGATCAAGTGTTTAGCCCGTGAAGATTGAGCAGGGTTTCAAGAGTATCTAAAAAGTAAGGTATGCAACGGGAAACTTTCATGTGACCAGTCAATGTTTTTGAAATTAAACATCACAGCCGTTTATTCCAGTATTTAGATTGCACGAATAGAATTTGAGTGTTTTGCACTGTTATTTTAACCCTTGGAAATAATTCCTTGAACAAGAGGGAAGAGGAATAAGCCCCCTTGGATTTCCGTCCCTTTAAGGCACAGCGAAATAGATCTAAATTGATCAAATAGCCCTGAAGTTAGTCTAAAAAATCATTCCATATATGTGTTGGTTGTGACGTCATATGATGTCAAATGACCTCATATGCCCCACTGAACTACAAAGGGAAAGTGGATGGAACTCCTTG
>JAHPZR010024943.1:12500-26663 GCA_019787425.1 Platygyra sinensis
CATCTGAACATGTTAACATATCCACAAAGGAACTCGTCTGGATAGTTCGCATAAACATTTGTGCCATAGGATAAAATAAATCACTTCTGTCTTCTAAAACATAATCATTGTTCAAGGGGAAAAAATTCTCCATTTTGAAGAAGGCCCCAATTTAGGAGTTTGTACACTTGTTTCTATGGTGATTGAAACCAAGGTTGTGATTGGTTGATTTAAACCACAACTTTAAATGTGATTGGTTAATTTTAACTACATCTTTGAATGTGATTGGCTTACTGAACTGTCCGATAACAAACTGTCCGATAACAAGGTGTCCGATAACAAACTGTCCGATAACAGCTTGACAAGTGAATTAGTGGGAAATAGGAGTTTTTTAAACCAATCACAATCAAGGTAATTGTAATTTTTATGATTAAGTTATGTTATAATATTTTTTGGGCGACACACAAGGTCAAACATCCCGCTTTTCTAAAAGAAGTGTTTTAGTAGGCAAAGTTTGTTCATTTTTCAAAACTGAAGCCTAAAGCCATAATAAGCCACATTTTGTTTTGTATGTATTTTTTTTTTAATTTTACCTTCACACTTCCACAAATTCATTTTCTCTATTAGAAACCAGATTGTCTCAGTTAGACAGAACTGCACTTGATGTTAGAGGATGTAACGATGGTTTTTTTAATATTTTGTATTACATCGTTCAACTCTACATGTATGGCAATCCTAATAATTATTTTTATGTTTGCAGTGTTAGCATTTAGTATTTAGTGCTTCACCAGGCCCTAAGTAATTTATGGCTATAGAGAAACACCGAACATACTTGGCAAGCTAAGGTTTTTTGGAAAGGATGTCATGTCAGTGAACATGGGGTGGTGCAATTATAATTCAAGCTGTCGCTAATTGTCTTAATTTATCAATTCATGATTGCTGAATCAAATTCAACTTTTTCCGGGCTCCTGTTACTCGTGTTGAGCCATTGAATACAGCATATAGCCAAATATTTACAGTGGGCACTTAGATAAAATTCATTATGTTTCCACTGTTAAGTACAACTTTAGAGTTTACAAACAACAGCAAATGTACTCAGAAGGCAAATGAATATACGAAGACATCAAACACACATATATTGCAAGAATTAGTTCACGATCGATCGTATTGAGTTAATTAAGTTAAAATAATTTTATTGACATAAAGTTGCACAGCGCTAGCTGTTGCAATTTTTCTTAAATGTTAATTTCAAAATGCAATCTGTTTTCTCCTGTTTTACCAATTGTTACATGTAAAGTATTGTATGACCGCGCAAAGATACGAGAGAGCAGGAAAGATTTATGGGTTATTGACCAAGTGTGAGGTCAAGATGGTTCGATATTGGCCTCGTTCTTTTTTTGGCGTTTTTATGGGCCGAGACGAAGTCGAGGTCCATAAACTCGCAAAAAATAGAACGAGGCCAGTATCCAGCCATCTTGACCGAGCAAGATTGGTCAATAAAGGATTTATCATATGGCTTTCGATGAGAAATATCTCTAAGGATCAAAATTCAGTACAAAACGACAACCATACGATGTCACAAGTGTCTTGTAGGCCGTCGTCTCAGGAATTATTTTAACTCCCAATTTAAGTAGACGATGGGGAAAATAGGGACCTTCTGACTTGTGTGGGCTATGAAGCTGTTATTTTCCATTAGTTTGGAAACGCGCCTTATATTTTAACGGAAAATGTATTTGCAGGAGACAAGACATGAACATCTGACGGTCACGTAAGGCAGGAATTGACGTAACGGAACTTCGATGCGATCTTACATTTAATGCTTGCGGAACAGAGCGTGGAGTAATAAAGTCGAGTTTGCAAAACGTTAGATAACACGACTACGGTTAATAGTACCCGAAATGCAAAGACTCCACCGAAGAAGCAAACTTGTTTTCATCGCACGCGGCTTTCGTGAACGATCCTTGACATGGTGATGACCTGAACTCAGTCCCCTTAAAAGAAGTCTACAGGCTCTCTTTTTGTCTTTCCCCAGGGCCACTCCCTTGTGCTCGGGGTTTTTTCAAATCCACGGTTTTAAAATTTGTTTGGCCCGATCTCGACGAACGCAAGACAAAGGATCTGTTGACAGGCTTCATTTAGCCGACGCACTTTAATTTTTCTGTTAAATTCCACTGACAAAACCCCGAAGCTGAAATTATGCATTACGCTGGTAAAGCAAGCCTATCCTGTGAACAGGCTCTCTTGCGAGTTTGAGGCGAGGAGAATGCGAGAACAAAGGTGAGAGAATAGGGGAAAACAGGGAAATGGACCAACTTCCATTGCCAATTTGTAAAATGACATAATGCTAAAAGATTACTAGATGACAGATGATTAATTACAGTGGGTTGTTGCTGCTTATTAGAATGATACACTTTTTAACAGAAATACATTTCAAGTGCATCATACTTTCTCTTCGCCGCGATTCACCACGTAAATCGTCCCCGACTTTCTCTGTCCGACCTCGTAGCTCAGTCGGCAGAGTAACGGTAGATTTAATCCGGAGGTCGTGGGTTCGATTCCCACCGAGGCCAAAAGATTTTTTTCTTTACCTCGTGTAGCCTACCTGTAGGCGTTGGAGTTTTTCTTCGGCGAGAAAACCCGGTGTTCGCTTTTCGTGGCCGCCATTTTGGATACGCGAGGCGGAGGAGTGGGCCGAGCTCCAAGATGGCGCCCGATTAGCGAACGGAACGGGTTTTCCGCGATGAAACCCCCAGTAACCGCCTGCAAGCAGGCTATACTTCGTGTGGTTCCCTGATTCCATTCAAGTAGGGCTAACGCCCAGTGGGCTATTCATGGCACTCTAATTTACACTTCAGAGTTAATTCTCTGTTCCACCAGATGCAGACATAGTTGAGGTGGATATAGTCCCAGAGACGGGGATGTTTTTCCTTTTTGATGCCCAAGGAGGGGCTTGCCGAAGGACGAAGAATAGGCTGCTGAATAAGACAAACACTGTCCATTCCCCCGCATAAAATAGGTGTAAATGAATTGAACTGGCCGTACGTTGGAACAATAAGGTAGGCAGTTTTACGTGATATACAGCTGTTTCGACAAAGGTTGTCCCACAAAAGTGTAAAAGCGTACGCGACAATGCCGTAGTAAGAGTTTGGTTTTGATTGATTGAGGTTCAAGGTGATTCGGCAACAAGGAACGAGATGTGTTTGTGCTGTTTCTTCCCACCACGCTGAAACACCTTCAGGTTCACTGGGTGTAGACAAAACGTGGGGTATGCCATGGCCTACGCCATGGCCTACGCCATGGCCTACGCCATGGCCTACCCTGTGGCCTACTCTATGGCCTACCGGTGGTCAAATTTAAAAAAAAATGCAGAGCATCGCCGCAAATCATTGAACGTTAGGACTGTCTCACCAACGAGTTTCTTCTGCTGTTTTGGCGGCCACGGTTTGATCAGTATTAACCTACTGATAGAATAAGGAATGGAGGAGCAGGCTGCCAGATAAACTCAACCTTGGGCAAACATCATCACTACTAGTGTGACCATCGCGTGACAGTAAGAAAAACCAGCAGTCGTTGTGGACTCGGTTCCAGTTTCGTTTGGAAACCCCGCTTTTCTCACGCGGAAGGTGTCTGAGGACGGCTCGGACGTGAGGTATGTAAAATAAAACCTATTTCTGTTTTAACGAGTGTGAAATAATTTAGTAAGTCTAAACCCGCCGGCAGTGTCTACGATATTAAACAAATTTCGTTTGAAGCTTTCAAATACTGAAACAGTTTTGCGCTTCCATCGCTTCGGTCGTCCGTAACTATGGTCCGAGTATAAATGTTAATTCTCACACACTTTTGAAATGAAAAACTGATTTTGTTGAATTCCTTGCTATTTCACCGAAACGGTAATTCTGGAAAGTTTGGTTGAAGTGCTTTCTCTTTCCGCGAATCGACATAATCAAATGCACAAAGTATCGTGGGAACACTGAGCAGTGATTGGTTGTAACTTATTTGCATATTTTTGAGCAAATACTGAACACTTCTACCGGGTTACATTTACGGCAATGCTCTGCTTTCTCTTTTTTTTTTTTTTTAATTTGACCACCGGTAGGCCATAGAGTAGGCCACAGGGTAGGCCATGGCCTACCCCATGGCCTAGGCCATGGCGTAGGCCATGGCCTACCCCACGTTTTGTCTACACACAGGTTCACTCAGGGGCTGGGTTCACTCAAGCAACCGTAAAAAACCACCATTACCCATAATAACTTGCGACATTGTCGCGTAAGCCTTTCCCCGTTTGTAAGACAACCTTTCACGAAACAGCTGTATCCTTTTCTACGGTTTAGCGCAACTTGAAGAACATTTTCCACCCTGGCGACGTTTTATGCAAAATACACCACATAATTTGAAACCGCTGACCACTATCAGAAACGCCTGGAAGAAAATCACCATGATGAAGCGAATTTTGCAGTCAAGAATATCAAGTTGATTTCCTACCAACATTATTGACTTATTTTTGTAAATTCAGTGCTATGGTGCTCGCAGAAGGTTGGTTTATCAAACGTGGAGAGGATCTAATTGCTGCCTTGAAATCCTCATCCACAAATGAAGAACAAGACGAGGCTGTTGCCAGTCACATCCAATGGATGGAATCAAACGATTCCACAACTATTCCAGAGTTTGATTCGAATCTGGAGTGGTTGAACTGCACTAACCCTCTATCATTCAAAGACCAACTTCAAGGCAAATTGTGTGTTTTGGATTTCTTTACCTACTGCTGCATAAACTGTATGCATATTTTACCCGATCTGGAAGCGTTGGAACATCTTTACTCTGAGAAAGATGGTCTTGTGATACTCGGGGTTCACTCCGCGAAATTCGAGAACGAAAAATCTTCCACGAACATTCTAAGTGCGATATTGCGGTATGATATCAGGCATGCCGTTGTAAATGATTCCGAGGCAAAGTTATGGCACACGTTGTCGGTTCAGTGTTGGCCAACTTTAGTTATTGTGAGTCCAGAGGGAAAAGTCCTTCTTAGTTTGGTGGGGGAAGGACACAGGGAAACACTTTTGAAGTTTGTGGGATCAGCTTTGAAATTTTACGAACAGAAAGGTAGGAACGTGAGTTTGATGTATATAGTTATGAGAACTTGACTGTTTTCCTTGTCAGGTCTCTGCTTGATTGCAAGTACATCTACAGGGCCGTCCTATTTTCACTTGGTGGGATGGGGGTTGGTTCTCCCTTTAATGGCCTGTATGGAGAGGCCCTACCCTAAAGGGTACCTAATTTTCAGGTTTGAGGTATGTAAAACGGCAGGGATGTTGCAAGTTTAAGTTTATGGAAATCCGTCATTCAGTTATTTTAAAGGACCTTTAATTAAAGTGATATTTTGAACAGATGGACCTTATGGCTGTATCATTTCATTTATTAGGCACTACATGAAAATGACAAGAAGATTTCTTTTTGGCAACTTATTCAGAATATGGGCCAGTTATGGAAGACTATATAAAAGGGAAGGCTTTTTTTAGTTTAAGGTAGATGAAAGGGTACTTTTTCAATAAACATGTAATACAAAAGGGTAAAAGGTTGGACCTACATGTATGATCTCCAACATATCTTCATGTATCAGGAAAAGTGAAAGACCATTCAGTTGGTGTCTCTCTGGTTAAAGACACCCTACCACTGACAAGGCTGTCATTTCCTGGAAAAATAGCTACAGACAAAGGGGGGGAAAGATTGGTAGTGGCTGACACAGGACATCATAGAATTCTTTTAATCAACAAAGAAGGAATTATTTTGAATGCTATTGGTGGAGGTGAAAAGCATGAAGCTGGATTTGTGAATGGCTCATTTCAAGAAGCAAGGTTTCATTCGCCTCAAGGAGTAGCCTTTGACAAGGAAATTATATTTGTTGCTGATACAGAGAATCATGCAATCAGGAAGGCAAGTAGTTTATTGTCAGTGTGTTTTCCTCTTTTTATTTTTGTTGGTGTGTCACATGTACACCTTTGTTAAGTTGGCAGTGCTTTCAATATGGCCTGGCACATGCCAGAATTACCACATGTATCAATTGACTGTAAGAGTGGTTTTCAATTGAGTGTCATAAAACCTAAACCAAAGCAATCACTTTGGCCAATCAAAAAGGACACAGTGAACCAATCAAAACTTTGAGTAATTACCTGCAGCTGACACAAAATGCGGGAAAATGTGTGTAAGTGCATCATGATTGGTTTTGGTTTTACTTAATTTGATTGGTTGACAAAGTGGCACGAGTTTTTTAAGCCAATCGTGTAGTTTAGTTGATGAAAACCAAATATTTTCAACACTCAAATAAAAACCGTTCTATGAATCTTATCACCTTTTTTAATAACAGCAGCCCTTAAAAGGAAGTTGTTATCGGTGTCACCAACTGCTGATTTACTAGGGGACCTTCATAAGTCTTATTGAAAGCACTGTGTTACTGAGTGAAAGCTTGATCTGGCATAGACTCATGTCTGCTTGTGTAGCCTCAAGGTACTGGGTCTTTCACTGGTACTGCTACATGTACTGTACAATTGGCTTTTTAGTCCATGGATAGGAGGGTACTTAAGTCAGCTATTTGCCAGGTTGCCACACCATTGTACTTGATTGTTTGTGAATCTTCAGCGGGAGTTACTATCAGATTGTCATACCCAATTGCAGATTATGCTTTAGTGGGACTGGCATTATATGATTGTACAATGTATTTCTAACCAGTACTACAGCACCATAGCTGGTTTATTTTTTCATGCAACCATCTTGAAAAATTAATATACACTTTACAACTAATGTACAGTTTGCTAAGTCTTGTGTTAGGCACAAAAAATGACACAGCAACACATGTAGATGTAGCAGCTTACATGTACATTTGACCAGTGGTGTATTATTTTTATATTGTTGTTATGTGTGCACATTTTTTTGTACAAAGGATAAAAGAATGATGATAAAAGAATGATGGTGTTGACAACTGATTAATGTATATACACATTGTTTGTTTCTTAAGATTGATCTAGAGAAAGGGACAGTCATTACAGTTGCTGGCAATGGTAAGCAAGGAAATGACAAGGAAGGAGGAAGCATTGGAACATCACAATGCATCAGTTCACCATGGGACATTACTGCTGGTCCTCCACCTGGTCTGTACTCACCCTTCTAATTAACAAACTACCCTGTGTCTGTCGTCTTTCACTTCTCTCCTGTTTTTGTTTTTGCAAATGCCATTCTGTTTGTCTCTTTTTCTTTCTCTTCTTTGGGTTGTTATTGTAGCATTACATAACTAAAATTCTCATGGATTAATCAATTCTTAAATTGTTTGGTGTTGTTGCTCCTGCATGCTCAACAAAGCAGGAAGTCAAACTGCAGAGGATGATGGTGTTAGAGATGTTCTCTACATTGCCATGGCTGGCACACATCAAATCTGGGCATTTTATTTAAAGGATAGCACATGGCTCAAAGAAGGGTCAGTACTACATGATTGTACAATGTATACCTGTTGTCAATTATACATTTATAAATTTACTAACTTGTACATGTGCTAAACAAGCTCTTTGATATACTTGACTGTACAAAAAAACTCCAAGCTCGAAATCCATGTTTTCATTTATTATTGTTGTGCAGAAAAAAGGCCATGGAATTATGAATAAATTTATTTCCTGTAAAAAATTCAAAGAACCTAATATAAGAGATTCAGAATGTATTTAAAAAAATAGTGAAAAGAATGTAAAAAATATAATTGTGAAAAATTGTTTTAAGAAATACATTTATACTGTTAGCAAATGAAGTCAAGTCAAATGAAATCACTTAATGGCAGTGACCTTGTTTCCAAAACAAAAAAAAAAATTGTTTGTTGTTTGACACCTCTGCATGTACATTGTATGTTATGTCAATACATTGAGTGATCCAGTATACAGAAGTAATCAAACTCTTAAATTTTTCCCAGTTCCAAGGTACAAGGGACATGCCTTCGTTTTGCTGGCAGTGGTGCAGAAGAGAATCGCAATAACAGTTACCCACACAAGGCTTCCTTTGCTCAACCATCAGGCATCAGTCTTGCACTGGAAAAACCTTTCAGGTGCTTGTTTGTGGCAGACAGTGAGAGCAGCAGTGTAAGGATGGTTGATGTGGGCAGTGGTGGAACAAAGTCTCTGGTAGGAGCAGACAGGGACCCAACAGTAAGTGTGAAGCAAATACTAAAACGTTTTGAAAGATACTTCATAAAGACCTTCAAGAATAGTGACAATAGTTAAAAAAAATGCTGATTCTGATATTCATGTAAGTAGCAAGGTCCGTTAGCTTTAGGACTTAACGGTATATGTACACGTACGTACATGTACATGTTTGAGTTGCTGCTCATGTTCAGCTCTAAATCACAGATCAACAGTTTTGCGGAGTTGCCATGAAACAATGTGTACCTCTTACATGTACACCGGGCTTTAATAGTCTGAAATTAGGGCTGACTAGTACTTAGCTCTTATTAACCGAACAGGAGGTCTGTATGGGAGAATCTTGACCGAGGTCGTAAGTACAGACCGAACGCAGAGATCTGTACACACGACCGAGGTCAAGATTCTTCCATACAGACCGACTTAGCTCGGTTAATAAGATGGTTATTATATGGCAAAAACATTAATTCGTTTAATGTAACCTGGTTTGTACTGAGTGACAGTTTGCTTGCAAACGGTGATGAGCGGCCGAATTTAATTCTTCCCAAGTTTATTTTCTCATCAGCTTTTTGGCGCTTACAGAAATAAATATTCTTAGATGAAAACAGTCAATGATTTTGCATTTTAGTTCGCAACTTTTTCGCTTCAAAACATAACTGGTCTAGCTGCCGGTCTAGATGGGAAAATCTAGACCGCGGTCAATATCCATTTTAGCCAATCAAATTCGTGAATTTGGTAGTTCCCAGTCCTTGTGAGACAGAGCCATATAATAATATAGAATACAATAATTGCAATACTATTGGTTTAAATTGAAATTTAAGAAACAGCTCTTTCCTTTCCTGTCGTTTTTAGAATCTGTTTGCGTTTGGTGATCAAGATGGTAAAGGTGTTGATGTTAAGCTGCAGCATCCTTTAGGCGTGGCCTGGAATCCGCACTCGCAGGTGTTATACGTGGCAGATTCTTACAACCATAAGGTACATCTTACTTTTCTTTATTTTATCATGTTACTTTGTGAACAGCTGGTTTGGCACATTTATTGTGATTCTTGCAGAACCTTTCAAAAGTGATTTGTTCACTCTGAACAATGCCAAACACAATGTCACAATGAAATAATAAGAACAAACTAAAAGAGTGGTAGCAACTTTGCTGTTGTCGGTAGAGAACGTTCGGTTAAGTTTTGAGTACTGTAGTACTTTGTAATGTACTTTCTACATTTACATGTATCAGGCCATTTCGTTGTTTTCTTTATCTTTCTATTTCATAACAAGTCCTGGTGCTCAATCTTTCGTTTGGAAGTGATTTTTACTAACCTCGTTTATTATCTTAAACATCTTAGGTTGTGTACCTACGTGTATACTCGTTTTGAAATTGCGGCTTATTAATCATCCCGCTCATGCCTAAATTTGTACATACTGTACATGTAACCATAGGTGATAACCCTTTCCTTATTGTTCACCCCACATTAATTTTAGGCTAAGATGAAGTGAGGACTTTCAAACACCCAGCACGTGTACATGCATGAATACGATGATCTAATCTTTTCAAAACTGATTACCTGGCAGATCAAAGTCATCGACCCCTCAACGAAGACCTGTGAAACATTTCTGGGTACTGGCAAACCCGGCGGATTATCATCTGAAGAAGGCAGCGTACAATTTGATGAACCGGGTGGACTATGTGTCAGTCCAGACGGACAGTTCTTATACGTGGCAGACACTAACAACCACGCCATTCGAGTCATCGACGTAAAAACGAAAACAGTATCACAGGTATGAGGTCCGTGATCTATGTGTGTGGATAAATTGCTCTTTTACATGTAGCCTGCGTAGCAGGCGTAAAAAAAGGGGGAGAGGCGAAGGGAGCGCAAGAGCGGGGATACAAGGGGGCATGGGAGGGGGGAAGAACGGCGTTTATTCCTTTCATCCGCGTTTCTTGCTTCCCTACCAATGGAGCAACCTGTTTGTAATGCTGTGCTCTAGCAGCGCCCGGTCGCCTCACCGCTATTGCTCTTTGAGTTTTATTGACTTAATGGACCTCGTATTATTCATGACAAACGTACATGTAAACAACAAAATCAACCCATCAGAACCGGAACTACATGTAAACGCTCATAACAGGCGCCATGCGCCGGAAAATACGCGTGACTGAGTGTCGTTTAGTTTTGTATCTGGCTCAGTGGTTGACTGAGTGGTGCGAGTTTTGAGAACCAGTATCACAGGGCGTTGTA
Organism: Platygyra sinensis; assembly: GCA_019787425.1. NCBI lineage: Eukaryota > Metazoa > Cnidaria > Anthozoa > Scleractinia > Merulinidae > Platygyra > Platygyra sinensis. Next base: position 22,876 of record JAHPZR010024943.1, read on the forward strand.
AAGAAAAAATCAAAGTAATTTCGGATTATATATACTTTTTGACGGTCCAACAGTAGCTAGACAGTCAGGCAAGGGATGCCATCTTAGGCAAAATTTGTGAAAATCATTTAGAGTGCAAAATCTTACTCGAAAACCATTAACCACTTTGGTTGTTAGCCTAAAGATCTTGCTCAATGTCACATTTCGGTCGTTCTGCATCGATGTACTAAGTTAAACGTTTCACATGCTGTACCAGTTCCGTACACAATTTATATTAAGAGATTTTTTTCTCCCTTAGCTTAATATCGTGGAACACACGCAAATTTCGAAGGACCGATCGGACGGCCAATCAAATGAAAAGCGCACTGTGGCAAAACGGTTAACTTCGAAAAGAACGCCAGTCACGTATAAAGAACCAGTTCACGTGGCCAGTGGGTCGTGCCTAGACATAAGGCTTAGCATTAGTCTCCCCGCGGGATGTTACTTGACAAAGGGAGTGACCAGTGATTGGCAGGTCGTGGTGTTTGAGCGACAAGAAGGTAAGAAAGGAAACTAGTTCTTTGAGTCTAACTATCGAGGACAGACGAGTCGCGTTTTCTTCTTGTAGTGTCACATTTACAAAAAGGTATCCTGCTTACTTCCAACGTTGGAAAACGTCACAAAAACTGGCAGCGTTAACTTTAATAGGCTGTCATCCCGTCCATGGAACAGCAACACGACTACTTGCAAAGAAATTTGCTTTCACATTTCTTTAGAATAGTTACTCAATGTTGTGGGTTTTATTTCAGACGAAGAAGTTTTCCAGAAGCATTTTGAAGTGACGCCGCCGTCTGGTGTTCTAACCGAAGAATCCCTTTGTGTTGTCTGCAAGATCCGACCGCCAGATGACAACTGGCAACCACAAACCGTCGCGCGGGTAAGTATCAACATCATGTTGATAGGGGACATGTATGTTTGTCCTCTCACTCGCGACATTACACATTACAACATTACACATCATGCAATCCTAGCCAAGGTTGTCTGATACAAAGAAAGATGCGTAACAATTCGTGCGTCGGTCTCGACCACTCCAGTTACAGGCAGTCGGTGAACTTGTTAATGAACCGTTGATTTGACGTAAGATTATTATTTATGTCTTGATATCTTTGCTGGGGCGTTAAAAAGTTAAAGGATCCCCCCCCCGTCGAAACTATATTGATCATGCATAGGTGCAGTTGCGTCTGGTTGACGGAGCACGACATGGTTGCATGTTATTGCTAAGGCAAGTGGACTAGGGAAACTCCGAAGTTTACCGTACTGTTGCAATGTTTCGCTGAATTTTATTTGCTCTTCCTCTTGGTACTTTTAGATTGAGGCTAGTTGATTTATTTCTGTGAGCCCGAGTCGGAACCTGCCAGAATGGAAGCGGGACTTTGTTTACGAACAGTTCCGTTGCCTCAAAAACCAGGACGAGAGAGGGAGAGAGCTTCACTAGAGATAAACCCACGACTGCAAAACTATGGAATGAATGTACATTTGTAAGGGCCTGCACAAAAAGTATCTATAAGAAAAAAAAAAAACATAAAGCAAAAGACGGCCTCTAAAAATTGTTTCTTGTCTCATTTGTCCTTGCAATTAGGCCTCATGGTGTGGTTTTTTTTTTAAACTTTTTGTGTGTACAGTCTTAGTGAATTAGTTCTGGCTTTATGGGTTGTAACTGGACAGCTATCAAGACGTTCGTACATTGCTCTGTGCAGTTGGACAAGCTTCTTTCGACGAAATACAGTCACTGCACGCTCTCGGAATGGCTTTGAAGGGGCACTATTCATGACCTTAAATTCGAAAATTAAATACACAACAGGACGTATTTGCTTTATTTAGAACACTTGAAAGCTAATGGTTCTAGACTAGGGTTGTGTTAAACATAATGGTCTTAGGGTTGTTAAACACATTTCCACAGTGGTTGCACTTACCAACATGGCATTTTGATCTCCACAAAAGGAGTGAGCGGACGGTTTTGTTTTCAAATTCGGCACCCGGTGATTGTCCAACGATAATGGCTAAAAGGATTAAAATATTGTGCCAGCATTGTAGGCTAACCAGTTGGGTTGTGGTGGAAAAGTCAAGTCCCCGTGGTTGCACAATGTTAGACATCGCCTGAAGGACTTATATTCTCGCGGTTAAGCGGCATAGGTTATATAATTAAGTCGTGCAATAATCTCGGAACTTCACTTAGTATCTGATAGCGCATTTTTTTATGGGGTAAAACTCTAGTATGAAATTATATTAACTGAACTACGACTACAAAACAAAAAGACTAGCGCTTAACATTATTTGTAAATGTATATTCTTTTAAGACGTCATTACGTAATATATTTCCATTCTTAGCTGTGCTATACCTTAATTTTTTGATTCTGTTTCATGAGAATTTGATAGTTGCATCATCTGTAAGGTAAAAAACATTCAAATTGGATTTGCTCCAGTGACCAAATTCTATTCTAACTGCTCTGTCAGGTTTCAGGTGTGGCAGTTGCCATGTCACTATATATAGGTGTAGATCAGTCTATTTTTAAATCAACAGGTTATGTATTTTTCCCATTAAAAAGTGGTTTTGAGCTGCTTAGGTTTTCATACGGAAGTAATAAAACAGAGGGTATTTTTTGAAGATGTATTATCAATACTTTTTTCTAAAATTCTATGGAGAATATGGCAGGTTGTTTGCGAGATAATAATAATAAGAGATTGTCGGCTACTGTATCTATTTTAAGTAGCAAATAAAAGTAAATAAGAATAAAATTAATAGTTGCAGTGATGTGTTAGACTGTTCACAGTCCCCTATTTTTCCGTGAGATCGTAGATGTTGATCGTTCAGTTCGACGGGCCGCCATCGTGGTCTCTTGATGCGAGCGAAACTGGGGAGAGTACAAAATGCCCTTGGGTAAGGGTGGTGGGGCTAATAGCGTGGGGTGAGGTGGCGGAAAAAATAGGGAGACTGTAACAGCTTCACTCTGTCTCGCGTTCACGGAGTTAGTTGCTCCAGCAACGGCAACGCCTGATTGGTCAAGGGACAATAGAGTTCATCAGAGCGCGGCATAGCGATGACAACTTGAGTGACAGGAAGTGGCGGCGGCTCAGGCCAAAATAACATCGATTTCAGAAGAATGTTTTCTGGAGACTGTTTTGATTTTGATCGTCTGTCTGTTTCTAGTCTTCAGGGGAGGATTGGTGTTAAAGCGCGAGCAAAAAAGAGGCCTTTTTCTCATTCACGGGAAGATTTTCCATCTTGTGGATCCATTTCAACACCGCGATATATTTTCAAAAGAATTGCTAGGCGAATTTTGTCAACTCCAGCCCATTCAGAGATCTTAAATAGATTTCCGGTCGAAATGTACTTGTTCTTTCCGCCGTAATTTTGAAATTAACGCCACAAACACGGCACGCATCTGAACTTACGGGCTTTGTCGCTTTTTTTTGCAGTCAGAGAAGAGTTTTTTCCTCCCGCATTAATTTGTCTTAACTTAGTAACTGCAATGAATCGATTTCGTGAGCAATGCTAACTTGAAGACCCTTAATTAAAATTTCTCGAAAATTCACAACTGTACAGCAACACGTAATCGATATCATATTTCCTTGATTTGACAGATTGTTAATTGATTTGATCAGCGGAGGTGCCAAAATGTCGGCCTCGCCCCTTGAACACGAGACAGAGGGAAGCTGTTACAGTCTCCCTATTTTTTCCGACCGCCGTGCCTTCCACCACCCCTACCCACGGGCATTTTTTATCCACATCTGGGATCGCACGGAAAAATAAGGGACTGTGAACAGTCTAG